>SWDT01000169.1:0-69556 GCA_009193035.1 Halicephalobus mephisto | reverse complement strand
AGTGGAAATCAACTTCATTGTCATTTAAATTAATCTATCAAGAACAATATACATCAATAATCAATATTAATATGAATAAGAAACAAATTAGATTTCAAAGCCGAGTGTCAAATTCCCTGATATTTGACCAGATTGTGTGAAAGATATTGTAGAACTGATGACATACTCAATTTCAGCCTTCATTCATTCACTGTAGTTGACTACTTTCTCACAGTTCATCTTTTTCAAAGAAATCAGAGAATATAACAATATCTTCTTGTTCCTCGCTCAATTGAACGAGTATCTTACAGAACGGATTCCTCAACGGCAATAGTACTCGTAGAATCTCCAATTCCCGAAGAAAATTCTCTTTGTGTTTAAAGCATTCCTCAAAAGAAAGAAGAGTTATTTTCCAGAGAACTTAAACCTGGGTATCAGTTCTCATATTTGAATGAAGGTTTTAATTCCCAAATGTCTAAATACTGAGAATCTTTTATCCTCTCATATCATCGGTAGACAACTGTTATTTAAATTCCTGGAATTTGCGAAATTATTCAGTATTCAACTCATGGATATTCTGGGAACTTCCAGAATTGCTATAAAAATAGAAAAATAAGGCAAATTGATATCACTATCGAATTACCAGATATATCACTTCTTTATTTCGATTCACTTTGCAGGTGAAATGATATGAATTTCCTCTAGTAATGGGTAGACACAATTTCTCAACACACTCTTTATCCAACGATATCTGATACATAACAACACTACAGAACTTGATCCCAGAAATGGCGGGAACAATTATCGTTTTAGAAAAGACTTTTATCGTAGGAATTTACATTAGATTCCACTTCAGCACGAAAGTTAAGGAATCCCAAGAATCATGGTATTATAAAAATTGTAAATGAAACTGACGAAATCACCTCGATTCATAGGTTTAGAACTTTCTAGAAGATTCCAGTATTTCTTAAGAATGTTAGAATCAACATATCAAATCGAAAATGGTAGAAGTTGTCAGAAAAGGCTAATAATTTGTGCCTAAACAATTTTATAACGATATTTATTTCTTATATTTATAAAAATATGATTTCGAAACAAAGATCTAGAACCTCGAGTTCTGAAATGTTTCTCATAGCTTTAAGGTGTTTATCGGTGAAGGAATAGAAAATAACGAAAAAATAAAAATGTTTTAGCCATACAAGATATTCTAAAAAGAGTCAGAAGAAACCCCAAATGTTCTTAGATTCCATCATTTCGATTTATAGCACTTTCAACGTCAACAGCAATTCCGATCCTATATATTCGTGTTACGATCAAAATACAATGTTAAAGATATGACGCTAATTACGAAACTGTTTAATATTTACATCAATTTTCATGGGAATAAATTAAACTTGATAATTTCGGAAATTGCATTGTGATTCACTCAAATCAAGATTAGAATGTTTTATAATTTGTAACTTTTGATGTTTTTATTTCTAAATACCCATAGACATGTTTCTATTATAATTATATCCATAAAGAGTACATGAAAGAGCAAAATGCAATATAGATCAAGCACGTTTTGTACAGAAACGTACTTAAATTTTTTAAACTTATTCAATTATTTTCTTCATAATCAAATAACAAGACTGTCAACAGCATATCATATATTAATATAATTGCATTGTTTAATGGTATTCTTAGAACCAGACTCCTGAATATTACATTAAATGAACATTATCTAATGCGATCTTAGTCATCATATAGAAATATACTATAAATTCTCTTAGAAGTGATGAGAAGATATAACTCACATATCACTTAACTAAATTTGCATAATATTTATGACAAATATATTAATATCTCTCCCAATCTCTTACTACTTAAATTGTGATTACTGCTTCAGCTCAATTGCAAAGAACTTTTGATATAATATTCCATATCTCAAAGCCAACTGAATCTTAAAATTTTACACTACTGAATTTCACATTCGAAAATATACAAATTCTATGAATTACCACAAACTGATTTCCATGTGTTAAAAAAGTTCTAGTAAGTCGTATTGAGAGAGAACCTTTTGATGGTATCTAAAATTGGGAATTCTGAAAAGTTCTGAACATCTATATATGATAATTCACAAAATATCAATTTCTAATTTTTATGATACAAGTATTTTAATTTTATTTATTTTTCAACAAACATTGAAATGTGGCAACATTCGCATTTCGCTAATGTTTACTTTTTTGGTTTTTTTTTAATTTCTAAAGTCAAGTGGAAACATCTGGAATTGATATTTAAAACTTCGCATTTTGAAATTTACTAAAATTTTGGGAAAATTCGTATCGAAGTAGCTTCCTAGAAATATTTACTTTTTATTTTCAAAGTAGTGTAATAAGAATACCTAAAATCAAGTAAGAAATTCTAAATTTTAAAAACCAAATATTTCCAAGTTTATGAAAAGATTCTAAAAATCGTGTCGAGAGATTTCCATAACAACGGTTGTTTTTATTTTTTACCACAATATGACAAGTATTTGTAATCCAATGAGAATCTTAAAAACCCCCAAAACTTAACGTTTTAAAAACCCCCAAATTCTCAGAAATTCATGTCGGGAGATTTTTTACAAAAGTATTTCTCTTTTATTTTTTGGATTTTCCCTTAATTGAAAGCTTGTTTTTTCGTTTTTAAGCATAAGTTTTAGCTCCTTTGTCTATTTATTTAGTTCTAGTTTTTTTGCACATTGACAAAGCAAATTTTCCGCATCTTCAGCTTTATTTCGGGAAAGCCAATTTTCTGTACCGACACCTTTTTCCTATGTTTCAGAGAATGTCATCGATGATTAGTGGGAAATCAACTTGACGGATTTCCGTTAGCACCCTGGTCAGCACTGTTTTCTTAACCACAATGAGATGGGTTTCCATTCTTCCCCTTCCGCGCGTTAGTTGTCTGTCATTTGGCGAACATCCTCTTGGTCGTACCGCCTTAGTTGTAAATAGAACGGATGCGGCACAATGCCGAAACCGAACCGAACTAATCCTTGCGGTGGCTTTCGTTTTTCGTTTGTCTATGATCGTTCCTGTCAGTAGGTTTTGCATTTTAGAATAAGTGGAATTTTATAAGAGTTTCTGAGATCTTCCGAAACTAAATAGGAGATTTTAAAACCTCCGGAAATCCTATAAAAACCTCTAGAGTTTTCCAAATCTTATTCAAGTTTCTAAAGTCTTCCATAATCCAATTAGAAAGTCTTGGAAAATTTCTGAAACTTCAAATCCAAGAGAACTTTTTAAAATTATTTAAAATCAAAGTTTTTAAAAATTCAGAAAATTCATAATGAAATAATTTTATAGTAACTTCCACTTTTCATTTTTACAATAATGTAAGAAATTTAAAACAGCGAGAGATTTTGAAATTATTGAAAATCCAATATCGTACTCAAATTTTCACAAAAAAACAGTGGACTTTGTTGTAAAGCTGTCTTGACACGAATTTCGTGAGCTTCATGAGAACTACAGTAAATTGCGCGCCAATTTTGTATTTTCGTTGTTTCGTGATTTTGCATGTTCGTGGTTAATATTTTGAGTTTGTGCTGTTCGGGAAGAACCAGAAACTTCTGGATCAGAGTCATAGGGTATCTAACCCTCTGTCTACCCTTGGGACTAGTGCTTATATATCAATGTCTCCATATATTAGACAATTCTAATCTTCCAAAAACTACTTGCTTTTTTTATTTTTATAATACAATTTAAAATGTAGTAGGTTTTTAAAACTACTTTAAATCCAATGTTTTAAATTTCTAAAACTTCGAAAATTCCTGTCGAAATAGTTTTATAACTATTTTTTATTTTTAATTTTTATAAAAATATTTGAAAATCCAAAATTTAGTAGAGAAACTTTAAAATCCAGGATTTTAAAAATCCCAGAAATATGTGTCGAGACTTTTTTTTATGACAATGCAAGTTTTTCATTTTATAATAATAGATTTTCGCGCAAATCTTTGTTCTCCTTCTTTGGTTTCCAGTTGGTTTTGACTTAGGAAAAGGTGCTTTCAGTCGCGTATGTTGTCTTTGGCAGTTGTCACGGACTCAGTTTCAAATCTTCCAGCTGTGGCTGTTTTCGGGTGCTACCAAGATTGATGTCCAATGAGTCCGAGAACTAGCGGTCCCCAATTATTTGCCCTCTTGCCTTTCAGACAGGTGTACCTTTGATGACCTTAGGTATACAATTTCTCCATATATTATTTACTTTAATATTAGTTAATATATAACTTTCTCAAGAAAGTTACGTTTACCGTTCAAAAATTTGGTCCTGTTTCCCAAAAGAAGGGGTTTTCCATGCAAATGTTACTCCCACATTGGCTCAACTATCGCGCTGTCGCTTTTTTGGCACTCTAAAACGCTGCTCTTCTTTAGCAAGGACCTTGTGAATAGCCTCCCGCTGCCACTTCTAAAAGTGTACATCAGTAAAAAATAGATTTCACTGCGGAAACCAGACAACATCGTTTTTTGCGGGAATGAAGAGATCTTCGAAGATTTGCATCGGTTAAGGAAATTATATTTACCCTATCTCGTTCGTGTTTCTGTGTGAGACCTTTCCGTGATATGTGTATATATGAATGCATGTAAATTTATATATCGAAACTCATACATGAAGCAGTTTTAGAAGTCTTGGTAATGATGAATAATTTCCCCGTTCGATGACTTGGCCAACTATCCATTCTGTTCTTTTGTCGGCACTCTTGTGCTTTTCAAGTAAGTTTCCCATGCTATATTTCTTAATCTACAAGTTGCGGAAACTTTCCAACGGTGGAAAATACGTTTATATTCATCGAAATGCCGCCGGAAATGGAGCTATTGGCTTTCTTGCCATAAGCAATGACTTTAAGCTTAAATCAGCCCTGACTTTGCTTCTAGACTAATCCCCGAAGACGAAGGCGCCAAATAGTTTGTCTGTTTTCGCGCAATGTCCGAAAAAGCTAAAAATTTACATATGAGTGGGTAACTACGAAGGATTAAGGAACGGCAAAAGCCTCAGTTTACTTGACGAGATGCGTAATTGTATTACATTTTGGGCAGCTATTCGACACCCTTTTATAAATTGTAAAAAGTATATCCAAGAAAAGAGCTCACAGGACATGATTGCCATTCTTATTTAGTTCGGGGCTAATTGGGTCTTAATGAAATGGTTCTCCAAAGATAAATTGCAATTTTAAGCTCAATTAACAATAGCAATTTATTTTAGAAGCACAAGAGTGTTTTGAACAACAATACGCTAATTACGAGGCAGATCTGGGGTCCGTCCACAGAATACAAAGGATATCCGTTGTTGCACCATTAAACGGGTACTACATTTATTCTCGACTTCTGGATGACCATGACAGTCCTGTACATAAGGAGAACGGACAAAAGCAGGTGGTGTACTCCTCGATTTCGTCGAGTAATGTCGAGTGGCTTCACTTGAACTTGCTTGCTAGTGTTATCCGGATAATTCCTGTCTTCGATGTTCCTTCTGATGAGGTATCTCCGCTCATCTTAGTGACTGCTTGTAAGGAGTCCAGTAGACCTGTGTATCTAGATGCCCAGCCGTACACTGTTGATTCGTTCAAAGCTGGTCTTGTTTCCATGTACGAGAATGAGCTGATCGTTATCTTTAAAACTTTCGAAAATGGAATATTTTTCTTTTCTGTTGCTGACCAGGGAGATATGCTCATTGCTCAGATCACAGGTGGCAGAGTAGAGACGATTTTTGATTTTGGATCTTTATCTCGAACATCAATCACAGCAGGGAAAGCGTTGAACGATGGAGAATGGCATGAATTCAAATGGTCACATCAATTTGACTCTGTTCAACTCTATGTCGATGGCATCTTGATGAATTCAACAATCCCCAGTGGACTTTATCGTAAATTGGACTTTAATTTTCAAATTGAGATTGGTGGTCGTCCTGAAGATCAATACAGTACCGACATCGAGACCTCATTTCACGGTTGTCTGGCTCGCGTGACTTTGAATAATATCGATCTTCTAAAATATGCACCGTCTTCTTTGAGAGAGTGTCAAATGCCGCAACCTCAATCTCTGACAATCCAAAGTGGAGCTGTCCATATCCCGTATTCATTCCTGCCATTTGCATTTGAATTTCGGCTTTTACCAGTTCAATCTTCTTTGTTGACGATCATTGATGCAAATAATTCAACTTTAGTTTCAATTGTTGTGGACAGAAATCAGACTTTAATGTTGGAAACGGAAAACAATCAAATTAGTCAACGATCATTACCGGCAATTACAGTAACGGATGGAGGATGGCATGCTTTGTCTGTGAAACTCCGAGGAGGAAGACTTGATGTGGATGTTGATGGTGCTACTGTACTTTGGTTAGAGGGAATTGTTGTCAGAAAAATCGGATTAAGAATGGCATCGTTCAAAATTTCGGCTCCTGGTTGTTATCGATCGGCTACTGTAGATTTGAAATCAGCTTCAATTATTTATGGAAAAGTGATGAAAGGAAAATGTGCGTTAATTGACAAATGTACTCCGAATCCTTGTGAAAATAACGGAATATGTACTCAAACAGAACTAGATGGATTCAAATGTGATTGTATCGAGAATTATGCCGGAAATTACTGTCATACTTCGACTCTTCCGAGATCTTGTGAAGATTATAAATCAACAACAAAAGTAACTCCTACAGTGTTCCCATTTGCTTTGCCGAAAAAGCTTAAACCAAATCCTTCCAAAAGTGGATCCACAATGATTGATTTGGATGGCGGGGGACCTTTACAGCCATTTAAGGTCAAATGCACAACAGCTGTTAAATCCGATGAAAGCATGTCAATTGAGGATTCGGATGATTGGACTATCTTGGATTATTATTCCCTTTCAACAAATGGAAAGTTTGTCAAAGAACCAAGTGTGTTTGTCAGTGGAGAAGTCGAACCAGGCGCCGTTAAAAAGGATTTAATCTATCAAATAGGTGACAATGAACTTGATAGATTTGTTGAAGGATTTGAAAGTTGTCGACAACATATGCGATTTGAATGTCAAGGTGGAACAAAGTTGATGACATACAACAACGAAAGACGTCCTTCAACTTGGTATGCAACTAGAAATGGACAACATGGACTTCAGTGGGCAGATGCTCCGCCGTATTCGAGGATGTGTTCTTGTGCGATGAATACAAGTTGTATACATCATAGTACATGTAATTGTGATTCTGGAAGAGACGGAGTGGACGAAGGATTCAATACACACTCACAATTGCTTCCTGTTATGCAATTATTCGTCGGCGGAACTGCTTATAAAACTTCTGCTAATGTCACCATCGGACCACTCCAATGTGCAAGAAGATGTAAGTTCAATTACATATATACATATATATATATATATAATTCTAATTCCCTGGAATTTTCCGAAATCAAGTTTTAGAACTTTTGAGAATCCCATGGAGGCTTCTGGAATCTGATAAAATTTTGTAAATGTTTTTAAAATTCTGAAAAATCTTGTGGAAGTTTGTAAAATATTTCGAAATTCAATGAAAATTTCGAAAATTGTTCGAAATTACGTAGTTTTGAGAAATTGGATTTTTAGTTTTTGAAATTTTTCAGAATTATGCACAAATTTTGAAATTCCATGATTTTATGGAAATTTTTAGAATACTCTGGAATCTTTCAAATAAGAAGTTTTGAATTCTTTTACAATTTCATTGAAGTTGTTTAATCTTTCAGAATTATAGAAGTTTTTGAAATTTTTCAGAATTATTCAAAACTAGATATTTCGGAAATTCCTATCGAAAGCGTGGAAATTGTTATTTTTAATAATATTTGGTTTTTTCAGATGTTCATGAAACTGTGACCTTTGTTGACAGGAATCAGCACCTTGTTGGATCTCAATCTTTTTCTGGAAACGTGTTCGATGTTTATTTTCAAGCTCGTTTTTCTCATTCTTCGATGACGATTTGGACTTGGGAATCCGCAAATGGAGAACGTTGGTTCCAGATATTTGTTAGAGGAGGTAAAATTGTGGGACAAGTAGTAAATGCTGGAAGAACAAGTGAAATTGTCAGTGATGAAATCCTCAACGATAATCGATGGCATTCTATTTATTGGGAAGTTGATCCAAGATCGATGAAACTCATTATTGATGGTGCTGAAAAAATTCTTTCTGCATTTTACCTTTTGCCGACAACGTATACTTTTATTATTGGATCTCGAACAGCACGAGGAAATGCCGGGTATGCAGGACAATTGAGAGGATTCTATATTTGCGGAAAGGAAATTGAGCTTGGTCAAATGGTCAGAAAACAGAATCCACTAGGGGTCCAACTGGGCTCCAATGGCTACTGCCAATTGAATCGTTGTTCAAACAATGGCTCCTGCACAGAATACTACGATACATATAAATGCAATTGTTCTATGACACCTTTTGCGGGAGAAAAATGCGAACAAGAAATTGGAATGTGGATCCCAACTGGATCGAAACTGTATATTCCTTGGCAACATCCAGCTCAAATAGCTACATGCTACCGTATGAACGTCCATACTTTGGTCAAGAACGTTTCATTGATGAGAGCAAAAGCTCATTTTGCAGAAAGTTCTTTCAACATGAGTATCGATTCCAAAGGATTTTTAAACATTCTCATATATGATGGATTTTTTTTCCGTCATAATCACACTTATAAGAAACAACGTATCAACGACGACAAAACAAAGGATATTGAATTCTGTGCAGACAAAAACGAATTTTTATTAACTTTGAACGGGGAATCTGCAATTAAAATTGAAGGGAATTTTTCTTTCTTTTTGTCTCTTAATTCTTGGGATTTTATTGACAAACGTGAGTTTTTGGAATTTAGCAATTAATAATTTTATTTAGAATTTTTTAAATTAGTAATAATTTTATTTAAAATTTTCCAAATTTAGTAATTGATAATAATTCAGAGTTTTTAAAATATAATAACTAGTAATGATTTAGAATTTTTTAAATTAGTAATAATTTTATCTAGAATTTTCTGAATTTAGTAATTAATAATAATTTAGAATTTTTTAAACTGGTAATAATTTTATTTTAAATTTTCTAAATTTAGTAATTGATAATAATTCAGAGTTTTTAAAATGTAATAACTAGTAATGATTTTATTTTAAATTTTCTAAATTTAGTAATTAATAATAATTTAGAATTTTTTAAATTAATAATGTTTGGTTTTTTAATTTTATAATTAATGATAATTTTAGAATTCACGGGTTGTATATCTCGACTTAAAATAGGATCTACTTTTCCTTTAAAAAATCCATCTGATTCTCGACTTAATTTTAAAGGGAAAATTAAATTTGGCAGTTGTCCCTATGATCATCTGTAAGTTTTTAAAATTAATTCATTTTTAATAATTAAATTTCAGTCAATACAGTAAGACAATAGAAATGGTAGAATCGGATTCCGACATCCAGATTTCTTCTGTTGTTAAAAATCAACAAAGATTACTGTTGATTACACGTAAGTTAATTATTAAAAAATAATATTACAAAAATTAGAAAATTATTATTTTCATAGAAATTAAAAAATTTCTGAAAATTATTATTTTCACAGAAATTTAAAAATTTCGGAAAATTATATCGTTTTGAAAATTGGAACGATTTTTAACAGTAAAATTTAATAATTTAATAATTATTTTGTTTCAGCAGCTATAGGTGTGTTGACTGCTTTGTTACTGGCGTTCGCATTGTGTATTCTCGTTTGTTACCTCAGAAGTAGACCAGATGGAGTATATAAAACCAACGAAAATGCCGTGGCTTACTGTAGTCCGAGTAAATCTGCTGAACCCCTTGTTGAATCTGGATTCACGAAAGAATACTTTTGTTAATTTTCAGCAATAATTTAGGTTAAGGACACCAAGTGTTCTTATTTTGATTGCTCAGAAATATTTTTATAAAAGAATAACTTGAAATTTTTACAATTTTTAAAACCTGGAATTGGAATTGAGAGAAGAAGCAGAACTGGCTTTTGTTGGACTTTCTTTTTTTCGAAATAAATCACTCCGGATTCTGGGACTGACAGCTCTGGGAGGAGGAGTGAAGTCAGCCATTCTGAAGACGTGCTGATTTGCTCGTTCAGAATCACTCAAAGCGAACCCGTTGGCACTTGTTGGTTTGGATAGTGAACCGGACGATGTATGGACAACAGGACTGTTGCTGTTCGAACTCGAGGATGGACTTACTTTTGAGTTTCCAGGAATTGGAGAGACAATTGAGGGGTTACTGTCACTGTGAGGGAGTTTTCCTTGAGCCGTAGGCATGTTGGGTACGGTAACTGAAGTTAGTTGTTCTACTCCTCTGACTTTCTTGACCGAGAATCCTAGAGTGCTTTTAAGGCCCACAGATTGGGAAATTGAAGTCAAAGATTCTCTTGTTGATGTTCTTACTGTGTTCGTGAAGGATGTAATGACGGTCTTCTTGATGGGAGAACCTGCTGTAGAAACGGCATCTATGTCTTGATGGACAGCATTGGGATGTTCGGAAGGCGGGAGAGTCGGCTTCAGATGCTTCGGAGAAGAAAGGGCGACTTTCTTGGCCGCTTCCATCATCACCAAAGCACTTTCTAGTTTTTGTTCGATGTTGTCCAATCCATCATTCTAGAAATTTTAACTTTTTAAATAAACAAAAACGAAATTCATACATTTCCGCTAGAAGAGGTATGAGCAACATGGGCGTGGACACTATCAACAGCGCCTGTGGGTGATCGCTGAGTTTTCATGTTCAGAAAATCGTCGTAGAGTTTCTCATGACTGTGGAGGGCCATCCGAACATGTTCAGTTCCGACTTTGTTCACGAGATTCATAACTTTTCTTGACATATTCTAAAAGTAAAAATATATCATTGTTAAATTTCGTAGATCAGTAGAGTTGGACGAGGAATGAGAAATATGAGTTTTTTTATTTATCCAAATAATAACATCGAGCACAACAACAACTACATATGACATAACTAGTCAACACTCGGTCTGTCATATCTACAGTATGCTCACCACCCAGTACGTAGGGCATTCCTTCAGAAACCGTGTTCTGGCTTCGTTACGTAACAGCCAATGAAGACACAGGTGTAACAATTATTTGAAGAATTAGAAGTTGTTAAAAAATAGTTTAGCACCGTTGAAATTGTAAACAGAAATATATTAATAGTCTTCACTAGAACAATAAAACAAAGATAACAGTTATTATATAACCTCCACACAACTACAGTCAAGTCTCACTCATCCCTACAGTATTCCACACTCCCTGGTATTCAGGATATTTCTTCAAGTAGTTTTTCAATCTAGTTTCTGTCTTAAGAAACATAAATCTCAAAAAAAATTCCCAGAACTTAAGATTTCGGATGATTTTTTCAGTTCCCATGAGATTTTTGAAGATTCCAGAAACTCATGAAATTCTAATTTAACAAATATAAAAATTATTAAAAATAGTTTAACACAAATTCCAAAAACCATCAGTTCTTCGTATTATTAAACTTCAAAGTCGAAATTTGGATTTTTATTGTTAAATTTGATTTTTTTATTTCAAAAAGTTGTTTTACCTAGATTGATAAAGTTTGATATATCGATTTTTCGAAATAAAAAATAAAAATTTTGTTTTTCGAATTCGGAATTTTCACTTCTGATGGTCAACTTTAATTTTGAACTTTAATCATCAACTTTGAGTTCGGATTCTGACCGTCAACTTTGATGACACAAAACATAAACTTTCAGAATCCTAAGTTTCAGACAGTTCCAAAGAATTTCTAAAAGATTCGGAAAAACTTCAGACATTTTTCAGTTTCAAGACTTATGAGATTATAGAATTTTGTAAAACATTCTAAGAAGTTATAAAATTTTCTATTTTGAGAGATTCTAGAAATTAAGTTGAAATAAAAAATAACTACCAACCTTCCAGTTAGTTATTGCTTGTCTTCTTTGTCTGGCCCTGGTCTTTTTAGTCTGCTTGATGACCATGAGACCTCTGGCATCTTGATCTTGGAGTTTTATGGAGTACTCCAACTGACTCGAGATCAGTTTTTGTCTGTCTACGGATCTCTCCAGGACCATGACGATTTGCGCATATTGCTGTCTCCAGGCTTTCTCTGCTTGGGTGATGATGGTCGTGTACGTGTTGCCCATCATGGCGATGAGGATGTTTATCATCATGATCGGCATGATGAACATGTAGAAAACGAACAAGGTCTTCGTCAAAGGTTCATAATTCGTACAACCAAATTCCTCGTACTAAAATCAAAATTAAATATAAAAATTAAAAATCAAAATCAAAATTAAATATAAAAATCAAAATTAAATATAAAAATTAAATTAAACCTCACATCATAGCCACCCATACTAGCTCTGAATAAAGTGACAAATGTCTCCAAAAAAGTACTGTATGTGTAAATTGAATAACCAGTAATATCACAATGACTGTTGTCGTCGGCGGGCAAATTTTGCTTGACAGACATGTCTTTTCCGACGAAATAAAAAACTTGACTGAATGATATGAGGAAAATAGCACTAATAATCGCGAATCGAATCATGTCACCAGCAATCATACTGTAGATCATCTGGACAAAAGGACCAGTTAATTTGTAACTTCTTGCAAAAAACAGTAAAAACATCCAAGATCCAGGAAGAGCGATAACTAGTAAAGCTTCTTCGAGCAGTAAATTCCTCATTAGTCGACAAGGAACACAAGCAAGAGTACATACGTTAGCTATAAGGAAAATAATCTTTGCAGGGGCCGTTTGCTGAAATTATTTTTCAAAATTAAATTACTCAAAATTAATAAATGTTTTTAAAAAACTTCGACGGAGATTTTTAGAATTTCTTTTAAAATTTATAAATTTAAAGTTTTAAATATCGAAAAATTAGATTGTGAAAACTTTTTTGAAATTCTAGAAATTTCTAATGAATTCTGAGAATTTCAAAAATTTTAAATTAAATTCCAAATCCTCAGAAAATTTTGGAAATTTATATAAAATTTTAGAAAATTCAGATTTTTGTAAGTTTCTAGGATTTTCTAATATATCCTGGAAGGTTCTAAAAATTTCTAATGAATTCTGAGAATTTCAAAAATTTTAAATTAAATTCCAAATCCTCAGAAAATTTTGGAAATTTATATAAAATTTTAGAAAATTCAGATTTTTGTAAGTTTTTAGGATTTTCTAATATATCCTGGAAGGTTCTAGAAATTTCTAATGGATTCTGAGAATTTCAAAAATTTTAAATTAAATTCTAAATCTTCAGAAAATTTTGGAAATTTATATAAAATTTTAGAAAATTCAGATTTTTGTAAGTTTCTAGGATTTTCTAATATATCTTGGAAGATTCTAGAAATTTTCATAAAGTTATTCAGTTTCGAAATTTTCTATTAGGTTTGTAAATTGTTCAAAAACTTCCAAAATGTTAGTAAAAGTTCCAGAATCTTTTATAGATGTCTAGAATGTTCCAGAACCTTCTACTGTACCTTAGAAAATTCCAAAATCATTCATGAAATTTTCCGAAATTTGAAAACTGTCAACTAGATTCTAGAAAATTTGAAAATCTTCCGGAAAATTTTGTTAATTTTAATTTTAAAAACTCACTAAATTTTTCAAATAAGCGTATAATCCTTGAGTCCGTAACTCGTCCAATTGTTGATAAAACACAAAATACAAAGAAGACAAAATTGTAAGGCATTCGAACACAATTCTGAAGTAGTCATCCCAATTCATTTTGTCGTAATATATCCGGTACGGTTCCGTCGGCCGAATGAATACGATAATACACAACAAAATCAGATGGATAATCAGGAGTGCAAGACGTAAGAACAGTTTTTTCTGAAAACATGGTTTTTTCAATAAAAAACTGAAAATTTACCTTCGCATAGAGCTTCCATTTGTCTTCGAGCAACCGTTGGATGACTTCACTGGCAATCATGTCTAAATGCTCCGGGGTTCTCCCGTTGATGACAGTCATCAAGACAGAATCGTAATCTAAGAAGTTTTAATTTTAAATCTTTCATTTTAGAAGAGAAATTCTTAGTTTTTATTTCAAAAACTTTAATTTAAATTTTTTCTAGAAATTTAAATTTTAACTTTTTTTAAAGTTTTAATTTAAATTTTCCTTAGTAGTTTTAATTTAAATTTTTCTTAGAAATTTAAATTTTTTTTAGAAGTTTTAATTTTAATTTTTTTTTGTTTTTTTAGAAGTTTTAATTTTTATTTTTTTTTAAGTTTTAAGTTTTAATTTTTATTTTTTTATTATGTGAAAAATCATTCCTTACTTGTTGTTCCATCGGGTCTAATTGTGTCCAATGTCGTGAGTGGATAAGCACTACATGTCATGTCGGAAAACCGCCAGAATTCCTAGAATATTAACTCCATTTTCTGTTTATAATCAACAAATATGTTTTATGAACTTTTGAATTTTTTTAGAATATTTTAGAAATTTCTAGAATTCAATAAAGTATTTCAGAAATTTTAAAAAATATGAGAATTTTTGAAATTTTTCAGAAATTATTAAATATTTTTGAAATTTTTCGAAATTCATCAAACATTTTTTAAATTTTTTAAATTTTTTAAAATTTAAAATTTTTCTGGAATTTTCTACAATTTTTTTGAAATTCTTAAAATTCATCAAATATTTCTGAAATTTTTTAAAATTCAGAAATTTAAATTTTTACAATTTTTTGAAATAAAAATTTCTAAAATTTTTCGTATTATTTTGAAAGTTTGAATTCTAGAAATTTGTCCCTAGATGATTTTAGAAAACTTTTCATTTTTACTTTCAATAGTGTAATTTGTGAAACTTACGACTTTCATAAGTTCAAGCATTTCTTCGAAAATTTGTTTTCTTCCGAGTTTGGTGGCTAATGTGAGAGGTGTATAACCCGCATGATTGACCACGTCTGTTCTGGCTGGTTTGTGCCAATGACGGACAGCATAACCGTACATTGACTAGAAATCAAAAATGATTAAAACGAACAAACAAACTACTTACATTACTGTAATTAATTACGCACATGTGAAGGATAGTGTTTCCAAACATGTCTTGGTTGTCAGGGTCAGCACCGTACTGTAGAAGAAGGTCGTAGATGTCTTTGTTCCCGAAACAAGCGGCGAAAGCTAGAGGATATTCGCCGTAGTAAGCATATCCCTGGTAATTGGGAGATTTGTTGTTTATGTGGTCTTCGGGAAGAAAAAAGTCTCCAGAAGCCCTGGCGTTGACGTCAGCGCCTTTGGACAGAAGCAGCTGTACGGTGTCGTAGTCGTCATGGACAATTGCCAGATGGAGAGCTGATTGTCCGAACATTTCGTCTCCAAGGTAAATGTCCTTAGCCAAGCCAGGATATCGATTAATTAAAATTCTTGCTATTTCTGAACAAAATGGTTCTTCTCGATTCAGAAGAAGATGAATCAAGGTCTCTCCGTCGACTCCTCGTTTGTTCAATCGCCATTGAGCCAGATGTTCTCTGAATTTTGAATTTTCTTCACCGTTTTCGACTTCTGCTAATCCCAATTCAACATTCTTAAAAAATAAATTCAACACAAAAATGAACAAAAATTTTTACCACAGTTTTTTTCCATTTCATGTAATCTGCAAATTTTATAAGTTGAGGTTCCCTGCCGTCCTCGTACAACATGGGTTCTATCTTCTCCACGGCGAATTTCAGAACCCCTTCTTCTCCTTCTTTTTCGTAAATCGTTATGAGTTCTCCTCCTGAAGAATTACATTATTGAAAAAGTTGAATTTTTTATGAAATTTTATAAACGAGTTTTTTGAACGTTTTAGAAATTTTCAAAATTTAAATTTTAAACTTTTGGACTTTTTCATGTTTTAGATGATTTTAGAAACTTTTGGGATTTAAATTATAAAGTATTTAGAAAAAAATATTATTACGAAATTTTCTCAATTTGAATTTTCGAACATTTTAGAAAAATCTAAAAAAATTTCAAAAATTTTCACGGGATTCTGAAATGTCTCAAAATCTTTCACATCTTAGAATTTTTAGAAAATTTTAATCTAAAATATTTAAAAATAACTATTATTACGAAATTTTCTCAATTTGAATTTTCGAACATTTTAGAAAAATCTAAAAATATTTTAAATAATTTCAAAAATTTTCATGGGATTCTGAAATGTCTCAAAATCTTTCACATCTTAGAATTTTTACAAAATTTTAATCTAAAATATTTAAAAATAACTATTATTACGAAATTTTATTTCCACGTGAATTTTCGAACATTTTCAAAAACATCTGAAATTTCTTATTTTAGATAGTTAAAAAACTGTCATTCAATTTTTAAAAATTCTACAGTATTTCGTTCAGGAAAATTTTCAAAAATCATACTGTAACAGTTACTGTAAAGCAAAAATAACTGACCAGATCTTGGACCGACCCATTTGTAAAGATGATTTTTTTCTCTTTCTCTGTAGAGATTGGACCATTTCTCGTCCGGATCGAAGGTGGGACTGTTCGGACCATTGACATTGTTATTATTGGTCTGGCCATTTCTGCCGCTCATTTCCCGAAATTTGTCCTGAAATTGCCCCATTGTGAATGACGAGTTTTCGCTACTTCTGCTGAACAATGATGAAGGTCTTCAGCATCATCAAGAAACAAGGAATTAACAACCTCTTCTTCGACGACTGAAACTGTCCATTATACTCGTTAATCGTCGCGAATTAAAATAATTAAAATTAGTATCGAATTTTTCGGAAAAAAACGATAAAGGTGAATTCTACATCACGGTGGGAAAGTCAGGACATAAGATTGCCTCAGGGCATCCATGTGGAAGTCACACTGAGAGTTGTCTAAGGTAGTTCACTAAAGAAAAACTTTCTTAAAACAAACTACAACGGCCTAAGCTGGTCGAAAATCGAAACTAATCATATTTTAAAAAATTAGAAACAAAAACGATTATGAAATTTTCTCGAATAAAATTCCCAGAATTCATGGTTTCGAAATTTCTCCTAAATTTAGAAAAAGTTTGAGATTCTGAAAAAATCTAAGTTACTTCCGAGATTCTAGAAAACTAAAAATAGCCACAAAGTTCTCAAGTTTCAGAATTATACTATTTTTAAAATTTTAAAATTTCCAGAAGTCTCGACACGAATTTTAAGAATTCAAGATTTCAGATAATTTCTACAGTATATGAGATTCTCGAAGATTTCAGACTTTCACGAAACTCTAATTTTGTAAATATAAAAGTTGGAATTTTTACAAAATGGTCCCGACACGAATTTTCAGTACTGTACAGAAACTTCCAAAATTCTAACTTTCAGATATTGGTTTTAAACTTTTATCGAATTCTAAAAATTTTAGTTTGTACGAGATTCTAGAAACTTCTACAGAATTCTAATCAATCGAAAAATTAAAACTTCAATATACCAGCTGGCTTTCTCATGCCCTGGTTCTTTCCAACTTTACCCAGGTTAGACATTTGTCAAAGAAGCCGTATTCTGATAGGTGTTCTGTCCAAATATTTTTCATTTTATGTTATTAATGACGGAAAGCACAGCTCCTGGAGAAATAAAGCTAACCTGGCAGCTCCCACACCAGGGAGAAGTGAATGCGTTAAGGTCCCCAAGGCAACACATTTTTTTTACTTTTAAATTCAAATGGAATACGATTTTTGTCATTATAGTCTTTGGCAACATTTCCAAAGTTATCCAGTAATATTCTTGACGATTTCCAGTTTAGTAACTTTTCTGACAAAATAAATTTTTTCGGGGAATTTCGACACCAGACTTTTCAATTAATTCTCAGTCCAAAAAATTAATCGAAAGAAAACTTGTGACACGGTTACGTTTACCCTTATCCATTTAAAAGCTTTACAAAGTACAAATTGAGGATAATTATGCAACATTATTCAAGATCAAAACGGCAAGGTAACAATGGCAAGATCAATGACGACTCCACTTGGCTCGTTGAGCAAAGATATCACTTTTCAGGTCTTGAGCAAAACAAATGCCAAGGAACTGAAATAAAACAATAATTTAGAATTGATGAATAAAATTACCTGGATTATAGCAACGATAAAGATACCGGTTCCGACGTACACAAAGTTGCTATTCAGCCATTGTTGTAACTTTGGCAAACATCCTTCTATGTAAATCAGTTGATTCATGTCCTTTGCATGCTCTACCCGCACATTATGACCGCAGGCAAAATTCTGGAGGTCCCTTCCGTTGATGCAACATGAGAATGGCACTCCACCGGCTTCTTCTGACTTCAAGTTTGTAGCTGATTTGTTGAAGTAAATGTTCATGTCCCAGTCATCGGGTCTGTTGATTCCACAGCAATGCCAGTCACTTTGCATCCAATCGATAAGTGCTTGCAAGTCCGGGTCGTCTCGGTAGAGGATGATCATATCATCCAGACGAGTTTTCAACTCCGTTTCTATCCAGTCCTTTGACACAAAGGCCAGGATGACTATGGCCATTTCAGCAAGCAGGAGAAGCCCCAGTAGAGTTGAGTATAAGGCAAGGAAGCTGGTGTTTTCGCGTAAAGCGCCGAGACATCCGCTGAACCCGACGACGAACGTAAAAAGTCCGATGATTGTGAGCAATAAAGCAGGATCTAGATAAAACTTTGAAAGACGATTCAGCTGACTGTATGGGTTGTTCTTCTCCAGTTGAGCCCAAACACCGACAACAAGCATCAAAAAACCAATTATCCAGAAAATCACATTAAAGCTGAACACAGTGTACTTCACGCAGCAGCTGATCTCCGTGTCTCCACCAGCGCCAGGATAATAGTCATGGGTCTGAAATACATCCACTATTCAATCTCGGGTGAATCACGAAACACTTACCGGCAGTTGGCGATGTTGCCGATGATGGGTTCTGCGGGCTCCCGATGTCATTCCATAGATCTGCAAAGGAATTAATATATATGAAACAAGATAATCACGTGAGAAAACCACGAAAACAAAAAAGAAGATCAAGCGGAAACTTCACACCAAAGATGACTAAGATGCGAAAAACGAAATCGGACTTTTCGCCAAAAAAAATTTTTATTTGTTGTTCTCTGAAAATTTCCATTATTTTTTTCAATGCTGTTCAGATTTTTTCAATTTACTAGTCGTTCAACCCTTCTGAAGTCAACAAGAACAATAAGTACAACTACACCACGATATGGCGGAGAATATGAATGGAAGGACCCGAAATCGGACGACGAAGTTGTGAACATTAATTATGTCACTCGAGATGGAACAAAACGTAATATTCGTGGAAAAGTCGGCGATAACGTCATGTATTTAGCTCATAGGTAGGTTTTGGAAGTGCTTTTATATATGAAAAATTTTCTTCAGACATAATATCGAGATCGAAGGAGCTTGCGAAGCTTCCCTCGCATGTTGTACTTGTCATGTCTATGTTGACGATGAATACTTCGACAAGTTACCCGAGCCGAAGGAGGAGGAGGAAGATATGCTCGATCTAGCCCCACTTTTGAAGCCAAATTCGCGACTTTCATGCCAAATTATCCTGAGCAAAGACCTCGAGGGTATGACTGTTACTCTGCCAAAAATTACACGGAACTTTTATGTCGATGGACATGTCCCTGAACCTCATTGATACGGGACATGCCGGTTTAATCCTAGGTAGGATGTCTATTGCCGGGTACTTAGTGCTTAGGTTGTTTATATAATGTTGTTCCGATGAAAATTCATATTAGATGTCTTAGTGCTCTTAGATGTGCTCAATTACTGTCTGATGACGAAGCCGAGAGTTCAGATACTTCTCTTCTACGTTTCTGTCCCATTTGGATTATTCTGACCTCCTCCAGTAATGCCGCGAGTTGGGGGAAGGTTGGTTTTCGAGGAGCTGGGGTTGATTCCAGGAGTTTCAGCTGTTCTGCTCTTTCCCTCCGTTTCGCCCTGGCTTCTTCCATTTCCTGCAAATACCAATCCAGCAATAATCTGTTCAAGAGCCAACTTACGAGTTCTAATTGTCGTTTTTCTTCTGCAATTTTGGTATTTGTGCAGAACTCTTCCTCCATGTAGTAGTCGGTGATGTAGTTGAAAGCCCTCCAAACAACCGTTACTGAATATATTTCAACGAAAATTAACATTGATTGAAGAAACACTGTAGTTAGTTGCGACGGTTCTAATGTGCTTTTTGTGTTGGCTGAGCTCATCACCTCGATGAAGAGCTTCAAGGACAAAACGAGGATCAACATCACGCATATTGTGAAATAAGGAATCACAAAAGTGTATTTTTTGATAATTACTCCAATTATTAAAAATGCGTAACTGGCAACCAACAAAACTAGTCCGAAACAGCTAACTAAAGTGACTACACCGGTTTTTTGTTGAATCAACCTGGAAATTATGTACCATGTGATAAAAATAGTTTTTGCAATGGTGAAAATAATCAAAACGGGCTTGACATGGAGGAATCCACAGCATATTCTGTATTTTTTGTTGTCTTCCTGGAAGTAAATGTAACTAAAAATTGATTGTCAATGAGGACCTACATTGAATCTCCAAGGATCGACGGATTGAGCATTTCTCTCTCTTCGTCTTCTGAGAATATTCTGCCAGCACTTGAAGATATTCATGCATCCCAGACTGACGAAAGAACTCCATTAATTTGTTTTTCGGTCAAAATTAAATTTAATCAATTGATTTAGACTGTTCATTCATTTTCTCGATTCCGTTGACATTAGAGATAATTTAAAAGGTCAAAAGTTAACTCGAAAATGTTATTTGTTTCAAGTGTCTGGTCGTAGGCGTTCATACATGAGAAAACTTAAATATTCGTATATATGGAGGAATTTCTAGATGCTCATGTAAGAATAAAACAGATTTGGATACTCATATGTATATATGAAGAAGATTCTTAAATGTCCGTTTATGTACAGTATAACTTTCGGGTGTTTCCAAGAAAGGTAGTAGATATTGAAGTTTTGTCATGTACTTTTCGATTCTGTTATCAAAAATAAGTTCGAATTAATGTTTGAACCCTATATCTCATCATTTGGTATCTGAATCTGCAGGACTCTTTTCTCGAAAGTTGTTCACAAACGAACGGGAATAACGATGACGTCACCAGAATTGCCTATTTCAAACCGAATTGAACTGATGTAAGTTCGGAATTCAAAAAGTTCAAATTAGAACTTAATAATTTGAATTAGAATGATTTATATAATTGATGTCAGAACATCATTATTACTTTCGTCACTCTACAAAATGCAAATCAAACACGCTGCTGAATACTAAGTACAGTGGATCTTAAAGTGCAGAGATTTCGATCAATAAACAATCCGGAGGGGAATTGGTCGATGCCAAGCCAGAGGTCAGCGGCTGTCGTTCGACTGCTGCTAGTGGGTTTATTTTTCTGCTTCAACTATGGCTAGTTTACTGATGGGATCTAAAAATTTTCCTTATTTTTTCTTTTTTCTTCTTAATTTCCTTGCTTATTCAACTCAAACTCCAGATCAACCTTCATTGACCTTTGAGCAGCTCTACAAGTACGGGAAGAACGAGTACACTGCGGAGAACTGGTCCGATTGCGTGGCTTTCATGCTTAGAGCCGTAGAAGACTACCAATATTACGTCGACGAAACACTATGGTGTCGTCAGAAGTGCAATCAACAAGTGAATGAATTTCCTCCTGAGATCCTTGGATTAAAAGATGTTAATCTCGTGAAATTAGGGCTTCAGTACAGTACTACACAGAAAGCCTTGTGTCTTCTAAGATGCAAAATCGACAGGTTCACAGAAGAACGACCTCCTATGTCAAATTATGATGTCTACGAAGAATTCCAAGACAGGAAGCCGTTCCATTATCTCCAGTTTTGTTACTGGAAAATGGGAGAGTTGAAAAGCGCAGTTTCCAGTGCCTTCACTTTCCTCGTGGCGAATCCTAATGATCAAGATACCGTGGACAATTTGAAATTCTACATGACTCAACCTGGATTCAATAAGAATATGATGGTCGACACCTTACAGAAGAAATATGAGGTAGTTTTATATAAATTTAAACAAATTACGGAGTTTCGAAATGAGTGTTGTTACGAAATTGTCCCAACACGAATTTCTGACATTTTCCAGAAATTTGTAGAACATAAGATTTGAGATTATCCTAAGTTCCAACTTGATTCTAAGAAGTTTTAAATACTTGAGTTTTTAGAATATTTCAAAATTTTCCTCTGAATTCTGAGAAATTATATGAAACTTCAGTATTGTTGTAAATTACAAATTTCAGAAATTTTATATGAGTGGAGTAGAAGGTTATGAGAGCCAAGACTGGATGCGATGTGTCGAGGATCTTGACAATTCCCTTCAGGCCTTCTTCGAAGAACACGACAAATGCCGTAGTGTCTGTGACGACTACCTCGATTGGGGGACGATGCAAGGGGATAATCCAGAAATGAATATCGTCATGTCCAGTATCTACGCTTCCGTCCTCCGATGTAAATACAACTGTTTGGAAAAACTTTCAAAAGTCAACGGACACAAAATTAAAAATTTTCTATCGTCGTATTTTGAGTATCTACATGTTTGTCAATTTAATTGTAAGAATTTCGAAAGATGGTAGTTAATATAATTACTTTTTAGTACAACGCGGTCGAGATGCAGCTCAGTCGGTCGGCAATGCCTTGTTGCTGGATGGGACGAATTCGATGATGAGAAGAAATCGATTCTTCTACGCTCAACAGTATAACGACGAAACTTTATTTGAGCCTTCTGAAGTCAGTTTTTTTTTCTTTTTTTTATGAAATAAATTAATTTCAGCAAATTTTGACTTTCTTCAAAAACAGACAACTGGAAGAAAAATACATTCAATTCGTGGATTCCCGTTTCCGATATGTCGACGGAATTGTGAGTAAAAATACTTTTAAAATTGCACATAATTTTATCAAAGTTAATAATCAACATTTTAAATCAAAATTTTCTTATTAAATTGCAACTATTGAGAATTTTAGTTTTCAAAAATTTTTAAAAATTCATTTTTGTTTAAAAAAGTTAATGAAAAGACACTTGAAGTCAAATGATATAATTTAATTTTATAAACATCTATTAAAAATTTATAAATCGTGAGTCATAAATGAAAAAGAAAAATGAAGGCCTCAAAAAAATAGAATTTTTTTTCAAAAATAAATTTAAAAAATAAATTTAAAAAATAAATTTAAAAAATGAATTTAAAAAATAACATCCTGGTCCTGTGTCTCGACACGAAAGTTTTAAATCTTAAATACCGACGATTAAAATTGATAAAATTTAATTTTGGGCAAAAATCTGAAATTTTTGTTTTATCAAAAAATTGAAATGTTGATTTCGATCTTTGATTATTAATTTTGATTAAATAAATTACGGATAACTCGTTTATTCTTACAGCTTCCTTCTGAACAAGCCGATGACCGAAAGCCGTTTTCGGTCGAGGTTGACACGACTGACAAGTTTGATTATTCTCTTATGACAAGAAACCTCATGAGTGAGAAGGATTGTGCCATCTTGCATGCATCGGCTCAACTGCCCTCGAAGGCCAGTCCGTTCGCCTCAGAACTCCTTTCCGAAGTGGCTGAGAGAATTAAATCTCAATATGGAGGCTCACCTACATTCCGTTCTCTAGTGTGCCACAAACAAGTCCATCAAAGCGGTTGTCAACGTGGAGCTTTCGTCGTCGGAGTCGATGAAGGAAGATGTTCTTCGTTGTTAACTGATGAGTACAGTGGATGTGCTGCTGTTTACTGTATAGATTAATTTCACTTTAATTTATTAAATCTTTGAAATTATTCTATCATCTCAAAAATTAAATATAAATTTTAAAAATTTCAATACAAATTTCTTTAATTTTTTAAAAACTTCAAAAATCTACAATTTTTTAATTTTAAAAATTTCTAAAATCTTTTGAGATTTTAAAATAATTTTAAAAAATTCTAAAAAGTTTTTATTTTTATTAAATTTTAAAAAATTCTAAAAAGTTCTTATTTTTATTAAATTTTAAAAAATTCTAAAAAGTTTTTATTTTTATTAAATTTTAAAAAATTCTAAAAAGTTTTTATTTTTATTAAATTTTAAAAAATTCTAAAAAGTTCTTATTTTTATTAAATTTTAAAAAATTCTAAAAAGTTTTTATTTTTATTAAATTTTAAAAAATTCTAAAAAGTTCTTATTTTTATTAGATTCTAAAAAATTCTAAAAAGTATTTTTATTAAATTTTAAAAAACTCTAAAAAGTTCTTATTTTTATTAAATTTTAAAAAACTCTAAAAAGTTCTTATTTTTATTAAATTTTAAAAAATTCTAAAAAGTTCTTATTTTTATTAGATTCTACAAAATTCTAAAAAGTTCATATTTTTTTTAAATTCTAAAAAATTCTAAACTTTCTACAATAAAAACCTCCAGATTCCCACGAGATTTTCAAAGATTTCAAAACCTTTTATAGAATCCCAAAAGCTTTCATGGGATTCTGGGGAATTCTAAAAACTTCTATGGAATACTGAATACTACGAAAAATCTCACATGTTTCTGAGATTTTTGGGGATTTTGGAAAATACAGAATTCTGGAAGATTCTACGGAATTGTAATAAATAGGAAGATTGAAGTTAATTCAGAGACTGGTGGATGCCGGCACCCAAAGCTGGTTACTTCTTTAATCAGATTTGTACTCTGATTTCAGGATGTACAACTTCGTTTTTTTTGGGACGACCTTAAAACAACCCCAGGTTAGAGAACCTTGAGCGTTTCCGGCTTCCAAAACTTCAAAATGGCAAAGTACAAGCTCGAAGATGGTTCTCAAATTGCTTACTCGGCAGTTTCTCTAACCAGTTGCGAATTTTGCATTATCTAAAGTTTGAGTTCCTCCCTCAATGTCTATGGTTATTTTTCTTCAATTTCCATGGTTATTTCGGCCTCACTTTGCTTGTTTTTTTAGCATTACTCTATCCTGTAATGTCTCTTCTTTACCCATATCGATGCCGGGGGCATGCAACAGCCAGACCTTAACTCACTTCAGTTTAATTACACTACTATTCATTTTCGCTCATCGTGCGCGACGGACAAATAGCGACGTCGTCTGAGACGGCCGTTTTGGAGATCCATGTCTTTCTGAAGACATCTTGCTAATCCATTTTGAAATTTTTCCGTGATAAAATTTCCTAGAATCCATCAAAAAGTGTGAAACTTCTCCAGAATCCTCTAAAAGTTTGTGGAAGTTTTTTAAAATTCTTGAAAATTTCCGGAATCTTGTGGAAAATTGGAATAAACATCTGGAATAGAATGTTCAGGAAGTTTTTAGAAAGGTTGAGAAATTTGTATCAAAACAATTTCGTAAAAATTGTCATTTCTAATTTGTATAATAATTTCGAATTTTTACACTGAAATAACAACTTTATGAAAATAGAAAAAGGTAAACATGGCAATTACCAGCCAAACTTGGCTTACTTTTGCTTTTTTTCCTTACCTTGGTTTTTGAAGTTTCTAAAAAGTTTTAAAAGTTTCTAAAAAGTTTTAAAAGTTTCTAAAAAGTTTTAAAAAATTCTAAAAAGTTTTAAAAAATTCTAAAAAGTTTTAAAAAATTCTAAAAAGTTTTAAAAAGTTCTAAAAAGTCCTAAAAAATTCTAAAAAGTCCCAAAAAATTCCAAAAAGTTTTAAAAAATTCTAAAAAGTCGTGTTAAAACAAATTAATATTCTTGTTTATTTCTATTTTTTATAGTGATATAATTATAGGAAATTCAAATTATGAAATTTTTTAATTGATTTAATTTTTATAAAAATATTATCCAAGATAATTTTGGAAATGTTTTCATAAATCGATTTTTAATTTTTATAAAAAAATTGTTTAAAATGATTCTAAAAATTTCATAAAAAGTAATTTTTTATTTAAAAAAATGTTGTTTAAAATAATTTTAAAAATTTCAGAAAAATTAATTTTTTATTTTAAAAAAAATGTTGTTTAAAATAATTTTAAAAATTTGTATTTAGAAAATCTTTCAAAAATGTACAAGCTAATTTTCACAATACTATAATTCTCGATAATTCTAGAAATTGGTTTTGAAAAAACTTCCTAACAACGCTTATTTCTGTTGTTTATAATAATATGGCTTCATCCTATGTTTGAAATAAGGTTAATATACGTCTTTAAAAATATTTCAAATTTGTGTTTTTTAAGAAATGTCACGACATTTTCTTTTTTGTTATAGTTCTTTTAAAAATTAAATTAATCAACACATGCTTGAAGCTCTCAGCAGGTGAGAAAAGCCAGTGAGAGAAATGCACATCGTCCTTCTTGTCAGCTGTTGCTTGCCTGGGTCGAATGCGCAGTTCGGGACCCATATATCTCTGGAATGTCTTTGAAAATATGTTACTGCATTTCTCAGGTAGTCTGAAAGTTCCTTTTTATTTGTTTATATCTACTTTTTGAAAATATTTTACTGAATTTCTCAAATAATCTAAAAATTTCTTTTTATTTTTTTATATCTACTTTAAAAATATGTTGCTGCATTTCTCAAGTAATCTAAAAGTTCCTTTTTATTTTTTTATATATACTTTTTAAAAATATTACTGCATTTCTCAAATAATCTAAAAAGTTCCTTTTTATTTGTTTATATCTACTTTTTAAAAATATTTTACTGAATTTCTCAAATAATCTAAAAATTTCTTTTTATTTGTTTATATCTACTTTAAAAATATGTTACTGCATTTCTTAGGTAGTCTAAAAGTTTCTTTTTATTTGTTTATATCTACTTTTTGAATATGTCACGTTATTGCGTGTTAGTTTTTCGGATTTTTTATTTTCATAAAAAATTTCGTGAACTTAAACAATGACATTGGATACTGATTTAACCAAACTAACATGTACATTAAAACTTTTAAAAATTTATTTTGAAGAAAATTTAAAAAATTTATTTTAATGGAAATTTTTAAAGTTTTAGAAAATTGAAGAAATTTAGTAAAAAATCTAAAAACAAGAATTTATCAAATTTATTATTTTTAATATTTTTTAGAAATTCAAAAATTTGTAATTTTAAAAATAATTATTTTTACAAAATTGCTTCAAAATTTTTTAAATTTTCAATTTTTAAAAATTCGAAAAATAAAAACAATAAAAATTTGTTTGATTTTTTTTATTTTTTAAAAATTCAAAAACTACATAATTTTAAAACGATTATTTTTATGAAATTGCTTTAAAACAAATTTTTTAAAGTTTTAGAAATTTAAAAAAATAAAATAAAATAGATTTTTGCAACGAGTTGTTTGAATTTTCATTTTTCTATTTTCTATTTTCTTTTTTTTTTGCAGGAATTTTGAAAAGTCATTATTATAAAAATTGCATATGGGAATTACTACGAAATTGTTTCGGAAAAATTTTTTATAAACTTTTAGGATTATCCTGAAAGAAACGAAAAACCGAGTCAGTTTCTGTAACAATTGCCAGAATTTCTATTTTTTAAAATTTTTTGCGCAGAAATTCAAAAATCAAAGAAAAATATCTTTTTCAACTTGATTTATTGTTTTTCTAATAAAATAAAAAATACTTTTTTAAGTAATTTTTTTAATAAAATAAAAAATACTTTTTTAAGTAAGTTTTTAATAAAATTAAAATTACTTTTTTTGAGTAATTTTTTAAATAAAATTAAAAATACTTTTTTTGAGTAATTTCTTAATAAAATAAAAAATACTTTTTTGAGTAATTTTTTTAATAAAATTAAAAATACTTTTTTTGAGTAATTTTTTCCCAAATATGTATAAATTGTATTCTCTCAGTCAACTGTATTTTTAAACTTTGTTGAAGGCCCAATTAATCCAAACGGAAGTGATTAAGTCTTGTCTGCGCATCAAAAGCTCTGGTTGTGTCCCAATTGCTTGGTGAAAAGCGTCACAGAATCCTGCTGAGTTTGGTTCTTCCAGTTCCTTCACATTTCTTTTATGGAAAATTTTGAACATAAGGAACAAATTTTTTTCAAAAAACCATTATAAGTTTTGAATTTAAAAAAAATAATTATTTTTAAAATTCGACTCCTGCTGCTTTATTCGTTTTTGTTCGATTATTTTTTCGATTTTATTTTTTTAATTTTTGTATTTTTAAATAATTTTCGACAAATATAAATACTTTTTTAAAATATTTGTAAAATAATAAAATACAAATTTTTTATATTTTTTATGGAATTTTACAGAAATCTTTTAATTACTGTAAAAGTTGTTTGAAATTTTTAAAATTTAATGAAAAGTTGAAAAATTTCGAAAATTTAATCAGATTCTGCAATTTTTGAAAATTTTGTAAAAATTACTGTAACTTTTGAATTTCATAGAATTTAGAAATTTCGACATCTTCCTAAAATCCCCTCCAGAAGCCAATGGAGGATTCTGAATTCAGAAATTTCAAATTTAACAATTTTTTTATAAAATTTCGAAAATTTTTTTTATGAAACTTTTTAAATTTTTCATAAAATTTAAAGAATTTTGAAAATTTTTTGTCCGAATTTTGCTAAATTTCTATTTAATTTTTATAATGATTGAAATTGATTATTTTTTGAACATAAATTTCTCGAATTTTTTATAATTTTATAATTTTTTGAAATTTGATGAAAAATTTTAAATTTTAAAAGTCCTATAATATTTCAAAATTCTTGTCTGAGAAATTTTTCGGAAATATTAATTTTTAATTTTTTAAATAAAATAATTAAATTTGTTTCGATAAAAATTTCCAGAATTTTAAAAAATTTTAAACGTTTTAAAATTTTTTGAAATTTTTTGGAATCGATTAAACAATTTTAAAAACTTTAATAATTTCGTACTTTTGCAGATATTTTCCAAAATTTAATCAAAAATTTCTGAAAATTTATATTTTAAAAATTACAAAAATTATAATTTAAATTTTCTGAATAATGTAATTTTTTATTTTTACAAAGTATTTTTTGATGAAAATTTCCAGAATTTCAGAAAATTTTAAACATTTTTGAATTTTGTAAAACTTTCTGAAATCGATTAAAAGCTTCTAGAAACTCCCATAATCTCACAGAAATTCCGATAATTCCATAATCTTATAGATACTTTTCAAAATTCGATGAAAAATTAAAAAATTTTTTTTATAAAATTTCAAAAAATATTTTATAAAATTTCGAAAATATTTTATAAAATTTAAAAAATTTTTTATAAAATTTTAAAAAATTTATTTTAAATAAAATTTCAAAAAATATTTTATAAAATTTCAGTAAATTTTTTTATAAAATTTCAAAAATATTTTATAAAATTTAAAAAATTTATTTTAAATAAAATCTGTAACGAATAATTTTTAATTTTTTAAAAGTGTGATTGAGAAACCTCTGAATACTCATTTTATTATCTTTCATCCAGAATTTGTTGTCCCGGCAACCTTCAATTTTCCCTTTTTCACTGATTGCCATTTTGCGTCATGGCATTTTTCTCATCGAAAACGAAATTCAGTAGTCACTCAAGTTTATGAAAAAAATATTCGGACTTAATTGATTTTTAATTTTTTAGTCACGATGCCATTTCTTGAAAACTAAAATGGTGTAAAATTTTGGAATCTTTGGCCGTAATGACACCGAAGATGAAATTTCGTTCGTTAGCCCTCTCGTTACGGGTTTTTCATCGAAGATTAAATAACAAAGAATCCAATGAGGTAAGTTTTTTATAAATTTTTTTATTTTTGAAAAACTTTGAGTTTAAAAAATTTGAGGGATTTTTTTGGAGAAACTTTATTTCGAAAAAAAGTATTTTATTCATGTCTGGAAATTTAATTTCCAAAAGTTTAGGGAAAGTTTAGGGACACCTAGTGTCTATATTTGAAGCCCTGATTGCTCATGAAGAAAGTTGTTCATTTTGAGTTTTCAAATCCAATTAGGAACTGATTCTGAAGCAGATTTGAAATTGGTTCTGAAACGAATTTCGAATTGATTTTAAAGCAAATGTTTAAATTGGTTTTGAAACAAATTTTTGAATTTTTTCTGAAACGAATTTTGAGGTGATTTTAAAGAAATTTTTCAAATTGGTTCTGAAACGAATTTTTGAAATTGGTTTTGAAACAAATTTTTGAATTTTTTCTAAAACGAATTTCGAATTGATTTTAAAATGCTTAAATTGGTTTTGAAACGAATTTTTGAGTTTTTTCTGAAAAGAATTTTCGAATTTTTTCTAAAACGAATTTCGAATTGATTTTAAACCATATTTGACATTAATTTTAAAGCAAATTTTGTATTAATTTAGAAATTGGTTTTGAAGCGAATTTCGAATTGATTTTAAACCAGATTTGAAATTGGTCTTGAAGCGAATTTCCAAATTGATTCTGAAACGAATTTTTGAATCTAATTTGTAACTGATTTTAAAGCAAATTTAAAATTGATTCTGAAAACAATTTTTAACTAATTCAGAAAAATTTGAATTGATTTTAAAATGAATTTGTGACTGATTTTAGGAAAAATTTTTGAATTAAATTTTGGGATTTTATTTTTAAAAAATTTTGGGATTTATTTTTAACTAATAAAATTTTTTAAATTGATTTGAAAAAAATTACAAACTGAATTCCGACTTGATTAAAAAGCAAAATTTCGAAATGATATCAAATTGATTAAATTTGAAATAAAATCAAAATAATTTATGAAAAAATCCAAATATTTTGAATAATTGACACTTCTGCATCTGATTTTTTCGAAATGATATCAGATTGATTGAATTTGAAATAAAATTAAAATAATTTATGAACAAATCCAAATATTTTGAATAATTAACATTTCTGCATCTGATTTTTTCGAAATGATATTAAATTGATTCAATTTGAAATAAAATTAAAATAATTTATGAACAAATCCAAATATTTTGAATAATTGACACTTCTGCATCTGATTTTTTTCGAGGACAACGTTTGGGTCTCTAATACAGCCTATCAGTCCGGCTGTCATACTGCAGAAAATTTTGTTTTATTACATAACCTGCATACAGTCCAGAACAAATTCTGGGTCTCTTCTTCTTGTGACTTGAATCGTTATGTTGCGCATAGTACACACGCTCGAGTCCCTCAACGTTCACAGGACTGACAACACGACCACCGGCCCCGTATTTTTGCTCTTTTTTAAAAACGAATGTGTGTGTTGTCAATTGTCCGCCGTTTTCATCACCAGAATCTTCCGGAATCAAGCGGAAGATTCTGAAATTTTGTGAATTTTTTAGAATTTTCTGAAATTGAAAAATTTTTTAGAATTTTCTAAAATTGTGAATTTTTTTAGGATTTTCTAAAATTGAAAAATTTTTTAAAATTTTCTGAAATTGTGAATTTTTTTAAATTTTCTAAAATTGTGAATTTTTTTAGGATTTTCTGAAATTGTGAAATTTTTTTAAAATTTTCTAAAATTGTGAATTTTTTTAGAATTTTCTGAAATTGAAAATTTTTAAATTTTAATTTTCTGTAAAATTTTAAAAATTTGTGTTGAAACATTTTTTTGATTAAATTTTTAATTTTTAAAATAATTTTATTTTGGGATTAATATTTGAAATTTTAAAAGTTTTATAAATAATTAAAAAATTGTATTTGAATACTTTCGTAGTGCAATTTTTTCAATTTTTATAATAGTTTGATTTTTATATAAATATTTGAAGTTTTTAATTTTATAAGTTACTATGAAATTTCACGCTGGGATAATTTTAAAGAAAATTGATTTTTGTAATTTTTTAAATAATTTTTAATTTATTGAAATTTAAATTTTTTAAAAATTCCAATTTTTAGAACAGTTTTGAAAAATTATTTTAAATTTTAATATTTAAAATTCTGTTTTTTAAAAATTCCAATTTTTAGAACAGTTTTGAAAAATTATTTTTAATTTTACAAATTACTGTAAAATTTTCATTTTGAAATAATTTTGAAACAAAAATTGATTTTTATAATTTTCTAAATTTAAAATTCTATGTTTCTAAAAAATTCCAGAACTTCGTGTCGAAGGATTTTTCAAAAAATATTTTTAATCTTCGTAATAGCATGATTTTGCATTAGTCCCTAACTTAATTTACACTTATTTTGATACTGTTCTTGTTATTCTTTATTTTTTTATTTTTATTCAAATGAAAAAAATTTTTTTTTGGATTCTGGGTTTTTTGGACTTCAATATAGATAATGGAGTTTTTGATACTGGAGTCATTGAAATCGGTCAAGTTCATTCCTCTCAAGGCCAAGTTGTCTCGATACTCGCATTTGTTTGCTCTCACTTCCTCAGTTAAATTTTTGCCGACTATTCATTGTATCCAGATGAAGTGAAGATGATTTCTCCGCCTTTCCTGAGTTTTCCTGTTTGCTCGAATTTTATCTTGAACTTTTCGATTTTGCTTTTGCTTTATCTTCAAGTTTTCAGTTTTGTTATTTTTAATATTCGAATTTTTTTAAACTTGTGATTTATTTTTCGAAATTTAAAATTTTTTTAAATTTTTAAAATAATTTTTCAATTTTAATTTTAGAAATTTATTGATGAAATTTTATCTTGAATTTCAGAAAGTTGTTGTTCAAAATTTTGTTTTTCGAGTTTTCTATTGAATTCAATGAATTTATTTTTTCAAAGTTTATATTCAACTTTTTGACTTTTTCGAATTTCATAATTTTTAAATTTTATATTTAATTTCATAATTTAGAAAAATTTAATTTAAAATTTTATAATTTTTTTTCGAATTTCATAATTTAAAAAAAAATTTTATTTTTAATTTTATAATTTTATTTAAAATTTCGTAATTTTTTAAAATTTTATTTTTAAATACAACTTTGTTTTTGGAATTTTATCCAAAACTTACGTTTTTGTTGTTTTTTGCGTATTTTACATCAGAAGGCTCTAAAACTTTGAAATTTGATCTCTTCAGGACGGCACTTTTAATTTACGTGGTCCAAAAAGTGCCAAATTGAAAACTCTAATGCCTTCGGTCTTTCAACCTCCAAAATTTCGATTTTTGTTTTTTAAATAATCAGTTCGTAAATTTTTTGGTTCCCTTTACATTTCTGAACAAAATTTAAAATAAAATAAATTTTTTTGAATAAAATTTTATTTTTTTTAAACAAATTTAACTTTTTTTTTGTGATGAAAAACTGATTTTTTTTCAATTTTTTTAACATCTTTGTTCTATGGTTACTATTTGGAAAAAACGCCGAATATCAATTTAATTTGTCCAATTTAATTTGTCAAATTTTACTTTTCGGACGAAATACAAATCTAATTTTTTCATTAACATTAATCATCGATTTTAGTAATTTGAAATTATTAGAAATAAAATTTTGTGAAGATTTTTGAAGATTTTTAGAATTCAATAAAGACTTTCGAAATTTGAAAAATTTTGTGAAAATTTCTAAAATTTTATGGAGGATCCTGGAATTTTCTAGTTTCATAATAATTTATAAAATATAATAAAAAATCTTGAAATTTCATGGAATTTTATAATATCTTTTAAAATAAAATAAAAAATTTCGGAATTTTTCTAAATTTTGTGAAAACTTGGATTTTAAAAAATTTTGTAAAAATTTCAGAAATTTTATCGAATTTTCTAATTTCAGAAATCCTTCAGAATTTTATAGAATTTTTTAAAGTTTCTCAAAATTCATCATAGAATTCTCAAATTTTCTAAAATCTTAGAAAATTTAAAAATTTTTTAAAATTTCGTAAAAATTTTCGAAATTGTTTAATTTCAAATTGTGGAAAAATTGCTTTGAAGTCATTTAGTGGAAAAATTCATTTTTAATTTTTATAACGGTACTATTGACGGACCGAACAGGATGACGACAAATTTTGGTTAAAGTTTTCGAAATGCGTCTTCGGGAATAAAATTGGCGTTTGTCCATCTTCTCTAGACTTTAGTTTTGAATTTTTGAACATTTTAGGAAAAAGAACAAAATAGCTTCTGATTGAACTTTTCTCAAATTTAAGCATTGAACAAAGTTTGAAAGTTTTTTAAAAAATAAATCCAAAAATTGAATTTAAACAAGAAATTTTTATAATTAAAATAATTTTAATTTTTAAACTTCCACAAAAAATTGAAAATAAATAAATTTAAAAATTTTTTACAAAAGTTAATTTTTAAATTTTCATAAAAAATCAAAAATAAATAAATTTAAAAATTTTTATGTATTTTTAGGATTTAAAAATTATTTAATTTTTCAAATTTTTGCAAAAAAAAAAATAAATTTGAAAATTTTCTACAAAAATTAACTTTTTTATATAATTTATGAAATTTTCATTTTGAGGTAATTTTATAAAATTTTTAATTTTTCTGAATTTTTGTTTGGAGAAAAAATAAATTTGGGAATTATTGTCAAAATCTACTTTGTTTTATTTTTGATTTTTGACAGTTCTGGAAATTCGTGTCAGGACAATTCCGTGACAACGCCCATTTTTGGGTTTTATAATAGGATCACAGGGACTGATTCTGGAAATTGGTCTTTAGTTTTTACTTTTTCATCAGATTAACGTGAAAATGACAAGTTTCTAAAAATCTGAATTTGACACAGAATCATTTTTTTGAACATCATTCAAGTGCAGATTCGTTTTGGATATTTTTCGTCATCCAACTTTGTCCCTTATTTATCACGACCAGATTTGTCTAGAATTTTTGTCTTTTTGTCTTTGAAATATAAAAAACGCCTTTGGCACTTCTTTGTTCCCACGGGCACGGCGGAAAACGTCGGTGTTGCAATAAAGACGCTTTAGAATCGTTTACTTTTCACAAATCCATTGGGGACCGCCTTGCTTCCAAGTCCAGAAGCAAGCCCGAAAAAGCATCGAGTTGGTGGACACCCTCTTTTACAAGCAAAACTAAAAAGGAAGTGGTATGCACTCATTTTATTTCGGATGTCTGTTTTATTGGAAGCCAAAATGTCTGGAAATTTGGGCTCCTGGATTCAAAGTTACTAGTTGATTAGATTTAAATAATGCTAAAACCATCATGCCGAGAGGATTTCTACATAATTTTACTCTCTATCAATCCAGCAACTCCAGTAAACCCCAGCCTTCGCGAACCACCAACCGGGAACCCGCCATGGAGGTTTGATCTGGTTTTACTTTTGCCACTTTCACTTCCTGAATTCTTGAAACCTTGAAACCTTGATATTTCTTCCTTAGTCCACGTCATCCACTTGAAGCATTCTTCTTTTTAATAACTTAAATTTTTGGCAGCTTCTAGGACTTCCAAAAATCGCATGCAAACTTCCACAACGTCACAGAAAATCCTTGGAATATTGTAGAATCTGTAGAAGTTCCTGGGGTCTTGTATAGTCTTTCAGAATCCGTTGGAAGCTTCTGGAATCTGATGGAAGACTTGAGAACTTTAGAGAAGCTTATGGAACCTTGAGGAATTTCAGTTTTCCAGAATCCTAGTGAAGTTTTTTCATCTATATTGTCCTAGAAGTTCTTGCCATCTTCCCGAATCCTTTCAAAATTTCCAGAATCTCGCAGAAGTTTATGAAATCTTGAATGATTTTATAGTCTTCCAGAACTCGTTAAAAACTTTTAGAATTCTATAGAAATTTCCAGAATCTCACAGAAGTTTATGAAATTTTAACTAATCTTAGAAAATTTTTCAGAATTTTGAAAAATTTTCTAATTTTATAGAAATTTCCAGAATCTCGCAAAAAGTTATAAAATCTTAATCTTATGTAAAATTTTAAAGAATTTTGAAAAATTTTCTAATTTTATAGAAATTTCCAGAATCTCGCAAAAAGTTATAAAATCTTAATCTTATGTAAAATTTTAAAGAATTTTGAAAAATTTTCTAATTTTATAGAAATTTCCAGAATCTCACAGAAGTTTATGAAATTTTAACCAATCTTAGAAAATCTTTCAGAATTTTTTAAAATTTTCTAATTTTATAGAAATTTCCAGAATCTCGCAGAAGCTCGTAAAATCGTGAATAACCTTATCTCGTTTCCCAGAATCCATTAGAAACTTCCATAACTTTAAAAAAAGTTAATCTATAATCTCCCAAAAATGTTTACAATTTTCCAAAATCCAATAAAACTTTAGTCATTTAAAACTTTGAATTTTAAAAGTTTCTGTAAAAATAAAAATTCGTATTGAGACAATTTTATAAAATTTTTTATTTTTTATTTTTAAAAATATATTCGTTTATTTTTTTGGAACTGTTGTCAAACCTTGTTAGTCCATGTTATTTTTTGGTTCAGACATATTTTTCTCAAATTTGCTTGGATTGAAAACGGTGAACAAGGTTTCGTCCAAGATGTACGCTAATTTCGTTTCTGTCTTCTTTGGCTTTTTTGTTTGGAAATGACGGCCAATTGCCATTTTTCGTTAAAGGACCTCAAATGAAATCCCAAATTGGGGAGCCCAATCATAGTGACGATAGTCAAAAATCCAAATTTATAAATTTTTAAAAATTCCAATGTAAAATTTTCTTTAATTTAAATATAATTTTTTTATAAATTTAAATATAAAATTTTTATAAATTTAAATATAAAATTTTTATAAATTTAAATATAGAAATTTTTATAAATTTAAGTGTAAAATTTTTTTTAATTTAAATATAAAAATTTTTTAATTTAAATATAAAAATTTTTTAATTTAAATATAAAAATTTTTTAAATTTAAATATAAAAATTTTTAAATTTATAAATGAAAAAAAAGTAAATCATTTTTTGGAATTTAAAAAACTGAAAGATTTTTTATTTTTGTCTGGACATGCTTGATGATTTGTTTGAATAACTTTGTGCAAATTCATTATTTTTTTGAAAATGAAATTTGCAACTTCTTTCATTCGTCAAAGATAAAAAAGTTTAAAAAATATTCGGAAGTCTCGTAGGGCACCGAAAATGAGATCATTATGTATGTCGAAACCACTGTTGAGGTCTATAAAAAGGTCAACATTAAAGTTAAATTAAATTTTTGCATAATAATTAAGTATCCTAGTCTACTTGAATATTGCAAGCAAACTGCAGGTTTTTATTTTTATATCGACTTAGCTGCCGTAATGTTGTAAGCAAAGTGCAGATTTTATGTTGATTTCGAAATCTTTATAAATTTAAATATAAAATTGTCCATCTAGCTGCCATAACGTTGCAAGCAAACTGCGAATTTTTATTTTTATTTTTATATGGATTTAGCTGTTATAATGTTGCAAGCAGATTGCAGATTTTATGTTGATTTCGAGATTTTTATAAATCTAAATATAAAATTGTCCATCTAGCTGCCATAACGTTGCAAGCAGACTGCAGATTTTTATTTTTATATCGACTTAGCTGCCATAATGTTGCAAGCAAAGTGCGAATTTTATGTTGATTTCGAAATCTTTCTAAATATAAAATTGTCCATCTAGCTGCCATAACGTTGCAAGCAGACTGCGAATTTTTATTTTCAGTTTTCTGTGGAGATTTTTTTATGGACTTTGGCACAGTTCCCTTTTAGCCAAATATTTGAGAATTGTCTGATAAACGCCAGGTATCAGCTGGCAATAGATTGCTCATTTCCTATCCCATTTTGCTTCGGAAACACTTAATTGTTGTTCAACACGTTGTTTACAACAAAAATCATGCTATTAAAGAAAGTAAAAAACGAGTACTTTTACGAAATTGCCTTGACTGAAATTTTTTAAATTCTTTAAATTTTTATAAAATTATGTTTTAAAAGTTAAAAAAATTCAATTTTTTATAAAAATTTTATTTTTAAAAAACTTTTTGTTTTTAAAAAATTTCAATTTTTTATAAAACTAAAAAAATTAATCATTTTTCGGATGATTTTAAAAGTTTTCTGGACTTTTAGTTTCAAAAAACGAAAAGCTGCATCAGTTTTATTATCCTCTTTCTTTTTTATTCGCTTGCCTGATGAAATGGAACCCTGCGGCGATCGTTTACTTCTTGCAATCTTCCCTTTCTTTCCATCGATCTAATTTTTCAATGTTTTCATATCTTTCTTATGTCTGCCAACGGCTACAGGTCTGGTCAGTTGTGTTACGTGTCATCTTTTTATTAAAAAAAATTAAAATTTTTATAAAAAAAATTAAAATTTATAAAAAAAAATTAAAATTTTTATAAAAAAAATTAAAATTTATTAAAAAAAATTAAAATTTTTATTAAAAAAAATTAAAATTTTTATAAAAAAAATTAAAATTTATTAAAAAAAATTAAAATTTTTTGAAATTTTGAAATTTTTATTTAAAAAATAATTGATTTTTTTTTTATTAAATTTAAATTTTTATTGATTGATGAATTTCAGATACACGATTTATTTCCGTTGGAAGATTTGTTGGAGACCGTGCTCGTTGAGGGCGACGAGACCCAAAACGACGAAGAATCCAAAATGGCTCATCCAGAAGCAGCTTGTCGATTAAAGTTTCTCCGAGCTGAGATGCCAGATGAAAATCTTCCAAAAGGAGCTCAAATTAGTGATCTCGCTTGTGCCGTAAATGTCAAGGAAAAAGTTGAAGTAGGAGGTAAGTTTTTTAAATTAATTTTTATCAAAATTCCATGGATTTTCAAAATGTATTAAAAATTTTGAAATTTTTAGAATCAAATAAAAATTTTTTTGAAATTTTTAGAATCAAATAGGAGATGTTGGAAGATTCTGAAATTTTTTAAGATTCTAAAGAGTTTCAGAATCTGGTGGAAATTTCTGAAAAATTCTAAAATTAAATAAAAACTTTTAGAAATTTTCAGAATTCAATAAAATTTTTGAAATTTTTTAGAATCAAATAAAAATTTTTTGAAATTTTTAGAATCAAATAGGAGGTGTTGGAAGATTCTGAAGTCTTAAGATTTTAAAAAATTTGAGAATCTAGTGAAAATTTTTATAATCAAATAAAAGTTAGAAATTCTCAGAATTCAATAAAAATTTTGAAATTTCTTAGAATCAAATAAAAATTTCTAAGAACTTCTGAAATGAAATAAAATCTAAAAACTTCCAAAATTTTCCAGAATTTTTTACAAGGTTTCTGAAAAGTTTTCTCAAAAGAAACTTCGTAAATATATCTATTTTAAATTTGTTAATAATGTGGTTGGTTTGTTTAGGAGAGAACAGATTGATTCAAAAACGAAAAACAATGCAAGTAGAATGGGAAAAATGCTTTGACATTGGAATTCTGCCTGGTCGAGTACTTCAAGTGCTGCTTCTACATGAGAAGGCCCCGATTGCAGATGCTACAATGAGATTGGAAGTAAGTAATATTGTTTTTTATCATCTGAAGTAAGTTAACTGAATCCATCTCTTCACATGCTCAAGCAGCTTTAACTAAAAACGTAATCCCCTCTATCAATAAGCTGTCTTGGCGTTCAGCAGCAATTGTTTGGACTTGAGACACGTTGGGCTTAATCAAACAGTTTATGTGAAAAAACTTCTTTTCGCGATCCGTCAAAATCATGAGGTGCTGCTTTTTTCAATAATAAAACTTCATAAAAGCTTCCAGAATCTTCCAGGAAGTAGTAAAACGTCCTGAAATATCGTGGAAGATTCTGAATTTTTTGAATTTTATATGAATTTTTAAAATTTTAAAATTCGTTCCGAGATAATTTTAGGAAATTTATATATCGAAAATTTAAAAAATTGATATATGAAAATTCGAATTTTTGAATTAGTCAGATTCTGGATAGTTATTTTGAGATTTATTTCTAATTTTTTATATTATGTCTGAGATTTTTATCAGGTTTTGAGTATGATAAAACGAATTTGCCCGCAGTCGGTTTTTAAGAGCTTCTTGACGTCCACGTTTACTGAAAAATGCGAAGGCGTTTAAATCGAAGTTAAATAAATGTTTTCAGGACATTGTTTCTAAGTGTAAACAAGACACAATCACCCATATTTGGATTAATTTGAAACCCTGCGGCAGAATCCTGGCTCAAAGTAGGAAACTCGGTACTGTTGGTGAGTTTTTTTAATAACTTTTAAAACTTTTCTATCAATGCTGAAATTTTCTTTTTTCCATTGGGAGATGTTTAAGATTCATCGAGTAACTCTACAGAAGACGGAACGATGGTTCCACGGGGTTTTGAAGCGAATCTTGGTCTGCAACGACGTCGAGGTGCAATCAAGCACGCACGGGTCCACGAAATACGAGGTCATCATTTTGTCGCTACTTTCTTCCGACAACTAACTTTTTGTTCGTTATGTTCAGAATTCATGTGGTAAGTGCTACACAGTAATACTAGGTCCTAATTTGGTGTTTTTAGGGGTTTGAACAAACAAGGTTATCAATGCCAACTTTGCTCTGCAGCTGTTCACAAGAAATGTCACGAAAAAATATTAGCTCAATGTCCTGGGTCCGCAAAGAATACTAAGGACACAATTGTAAGGGTTTTTGATATAATCAGCATTCTGTATTACCAAAGTTCAATCCCAAGGTTGAAGGTCAAAGTTCAGACTCAAAGTTCACAATTAGAGTTCAAAATCGAAATTTGAACTTTTTCATGTTGAGAAACTGAATTTTCTGTTTTAAAAAGTTGTTTTACCTAAATTAATAGGATTTGATATATTGATTTTTTGAAACAGGAAAATTAAAATTTAGTTTTGAAAATTCCAAATATCAACTTCGACTTTGAACTCTGTTATGTTCGACAACACAGATCTTAGAATTTTAGGATTACGAAATAATTTTCGATTTTTTTTCTATTTTAAAACCTGTACTTGGCCGAAGTTTCCTCAATCTAGACTTCTGTATCAATAAGAAAAATCCGAATTTCAACTTGATTAACTTTGATAAAACAGAATTCAAAGTCGAAATTCGGACTTTTCGGGTTAAGACACCATTTGTGAATAATGTTTTGATTCGAAAAATCCATATATTAAATTTCATGAGTTTAGGTAAAACAACTTTTTGAAATAGAAAAATCCATGTTTTAACGAGAAAATTAAAATTTTGACTTTGAACTCTGACCATCGACTTGAGTAATGAAAATAAATAAAAAATTAATTTTTCAGTATCTGAAAGAAAGATTTAAAATTGATATTCCGCATCGATTCAAGCAGTACAACTTCAAAAGTCCAACTTTCTGCGATCATTGCGGTTCACTTTTGTATGGTCTCTTCAAACAAGGCATGAAATGCGAAGTGTGCGGAGTTAACTGTCATCATAAATGCCAAAAACACATGCCGAATTTATGTGGTGTAAATCAGAAACAACTTTCTGAAGCTCTTTTTGAAATTAAACGTGGAAATACTCAGAATCATTCGACTTCTTCTGGAAGTCCTAATTTGGCGAACTTGTCCATCAGTTCGAATGCCTCAGGGGAAAAGACACCCTCGACCCCGGCACCCAATGGAGTCGGTCAGAAATTCAAAGCGATCTTCAGGAATCATAATTACAGTGTAGAACAACCTGAAAAAGATGAGTAAGTTTAGATTTCTGTAAAATTTTGATAATTTGATTTTTTCAGATATATGAACAATATTTGGTCCGGCGGAGATGGGCCAGTCAAGAAGTATAAACTTCAGCATTTCAATATAATGAAGGTTCTCGGTAAAGGCTCCTTTGGAAAAGTTCTGTTGGTCGAATTAAAGAATGTCAACAAATTTTTCGCAATGAAATGTTTGAAAAAAGACGTGATACTTGAGGACGACGATACTGAATGCACGTTTATCGAAAGACGGGTTCTGATTCTTTCTCACGAATGTCCCTTCCTCTGTCAGCTGTTCTGTTCATTCCAAACACAGGTTAGTTTGAAAAATTAGAAACAATTTTTTAAAATGATTCATATATGAAATCGGAATTTTGGCCGTAAGACGGTTCCTTCCCTTATTTCGTTAGATTTATCATTTTTTTCGTTTTTCAGTAGTTAAATTAATATTTCAATTAAATAAGAAATTAATTTCTAAAAAACCCGAAATCTGCACAAGTTGAAGAAATGCCGCTGGGGACAATTATATAATCGGATTTTTGAAAAATACATTCAGAATTTAATCTAATTTTACTGAAAGATCTTCTGAAATGAGATAATTATGGAAATCCGTAAATTTCAGTCCTCGATTTTTTGGAAAACCAATTACTGAAAAAATATATTCAATTATGAAAAACAATAGTTGAAAGTAGTAAAGTAAAAATAAGAAATATTTCCTATTATGGCATTAACCAAACCCTTGAGGAGATTCGTCTAATCGAACTTTTTTATTTCAAAAAACGATATATCAACCTTCCAAAATGAATAACAGTAAAAATCCAATGTAAAAAAATTCAAGAACATTATGCACATCCTACCGTACCTTTCGGGGACTTTCGTGGTAGGAACTAATTCGTGTCCTGTGCTATCTCCAAAGTAGTCAAGTTTCGGTGAAAAAACAGTATCCTCATTTCTAAGATTTTCAATGGATGAAATTTTATATTTTTTTGAATTTTTGAAGATCTTTGAACAAAACTTTATGGATTTTGAATATATATCTGAGGAACTAGAAAATGAATTATTTCGAAAGACTGTCTTAACTGAATCTGTTTGATATATCGAATTTTATATTTTTTTAAATACTTTTATTCTTGAAGATCTTTGAACAAAATTTAACATGTATTCTGAATGTATATCGAATAAGCTACAAAATGAGTTATATTTTGTTTTGAAAACTAATTTGAGTAAAGTGGTTTTTCTTGGTAAAAGTTAATTACTTTGTTTTTGTAGGAATACTTATTTTTCGTCATGGAATACTTGAACGGTGGAGATTTGATGTATCATATTCAGCAAGTTAAAAGATTCGATGAAAATAGAACAAGATTCTACGCTTGTGAAATTATCGTTGCTCTTCAGTTTTTGCACACCAGAGGAATCATATATCGAGATTTGAAACTCGATAATATTCTTCTAGATGCCGATGGACATATTCATTTGGCAGATTTTGGAATGTGTAAAACAGAAATGAACAGAGAAAACGGAATGGCTTCGACCTTCTGCGGAACTCCAGACTACATCGCTCCTGAGATTATCAAAGGTCAACTTTATAATGAAGCAGTGGATTTTTGGTCTCTTGGAGTGTTACTGTATGAAATGCTTATTGGACAATCTCCATTTCATGGTGAAGGTGAAGATGAACTTTTTGATGCTATATTGAATGAAAGACCGTATTTCCCGAAAAGTCTTGGAAAAGAAGCCGCGAAATGTCTGAGTGCCCTGTTCGACAGGAACCCCAATACGAGGTTAGGCATGCCTGATTGTCCTGACGGACCTGTCAGGACTCATGCGTTCTTCCGAGGAGTGGATTGGAAGAAAATCGAAGTCAGAGGAGTTCAGCCACCGTATAAGCCCAATGTGGTATGTATATATTTCTTAAAAATTAAAAAGTATTTTTTCGAAGTTAAAAAAAATTAATTTTCTCGAAACAAAAATAGTTTTTTAAATTAATAATAAAAAAGGACTTAAACTAAAAAGAAAAAAGTGAATTGTTTTTTGAAAATTAAAAATCACTTTTTTCAAAAAAATTTTTTTTAAAAAAAATTAAATTTCTTCGAAATTAAAAGTTTTTTTGTATTTAAAAAAATTAAATTCTTTCGAAATTAAAGAAAATATTTCTTTTGAAATTTAAAAAAATTTAATTTTTTCGAAATTAAAAGTTTTTTTTATTTTAAAAATTAAATTCTTTCGAAATTAAAGAAAATATTTCTTTTGAAATTTAAAAAAATTTAATTTTTTCGAAATTAAAAGTTTTTTTTATTTTAAAAAATAATTTTTTTCGAAATTTTGAAAAATTAAATTTTCCAGAGGTCTTCAAGTGACACCTCGAATTTCGACGATGATTTTACCCAAGAAAAAGCGGCTTTGACTCCGATCCAAGACAAAACACTCTTAGATTCTATTGATCCAGAAGCATTTATGAACTTCAGTTATACAAATCCTCAGTTTACTTCCTAGGTTGTTGACCTTGCATTGATATATGAATATTCGTAGATTAAGTACTCAGGCTCACTTTTCCCAAATAGGATCCTCAAACTATTATCTTTCCTCACAATGTGATTTCGACATCCGGTGATTCCGATATGTTTATAAGAATTCCTCATTATGCCATCAGAAATTTTTACGTCGTGCCAACAGAATAGATAATAAAATTTATAACAAATTGCTTCGTTAAATTCAATCATAAAATTCGAAATTCACTATTTGTATTGTGAAAATTAATACGAAATTGTTTTAAAAATGATTATAGTCAGTTGATGTCGCAACAGGAGTTTTCGTGGTGGGAGTTCGTTCTCTCTCGTGCTTCGTTAACATTGCCAGATTTGCCAATTTTTCCTTTTTGTCACCTTTTCTCATTTTTGGCGGGAATTCAAAAAATTTTAATTGATATTTTTAGAATTTTATTAATTTTGAAATTTTTACTTGATTGTGAAAATTATTTTCAATTTTTGGGTTTTTCAGAAACTTCCGTGAGATTTTTGAAAGTTTCATAATATTCTGAGAATTTCCATGAGATTCCATAATGTAATAAATATTTTCCTCCAATTCTGAAAGATTCCAGAAAATTCCATGAGAGCCTTATAAACTTTAAAATCCTATAGATTGTCAATGAATCCAAAAATTTTCATAGAATTCTAGTTATATTAAGAATAAAAAATTATGATGAAATCGTCTGAAAATTAATTTTCGAAATTCTTAAGAAATTTCAATAATCCGATTTTTAAGATTTCAGAAATCTATAAAATTTCGAAAATTTTAGAATCTTCATTAAATTCTGGAGGATTCTGAAGAATTTTGAAAAATTTCAGTTTTTTGAATTTTTAAAGTTTCAGAAAATTTCAGAATTATCTACTGGATTCTGAAGGATTTGAGAAACCCAAAAATTTTGGATTTTTCAGATTTCAGAAATTTATAAAATTTCGAAAATTTTAGAATCTTCATTAAATTCTGGAATTTTTTTCGAGAACTTTTATGATGTTCTGAAGTGCTACAGTAACCTCCAGACTTTCCAAAGCTCTGGAATCTAATTTGATTTTGGAAGATTCTACAGTATCTTAGTCACGACGATTTCGAAATACAATTGTGTTTTTTATTCCAACATTGGGCTTGACAAGTGAATACGCAGCTCGACGAGTAAGAATTATTGTAAAACCGTTCACAAGCACACACAATCACGAAAATTACGGTAATCGAGAATCCCAATTGGAAAGGATATCTCAAAAATTATTCTCAAAAAAATTATAAATAATCGTGAGATTATTGACTTCATCGAGGTTGGATTGTTACTTTCTACCGTAATAAGCATCGTGATGCGTTTTTGTGTTGTAAGAGAGCATGCATTGAACAGGAGAAAAGAAGCAATTACGGTCGTAGTTTTTCTTCATGGGAGTTCTCTTGTCGGTGTCGATTTGCAGAGGTTCATTGTTAACGTTATCGTTGGCAGGAACGACCAAGTTGGACGCATACGTACGGTAGTAAGGGGACATATGGTACGAAGCTTCATCTCTAAAATTATGTTGTTTAAAAAATAGGAAATAACAGATATTACGCAATTACTCAAAATAAATTAGAAATTTCTAGATTTCAAAATTGTTTTTGGATTTCGAAAGATTTTTGAAACTGGAAATTTTTCAGAAATATTGGGAGAATGTTATCAAAACTCCAGAAGTTTCAATTTAGATTCTGGGAATTTCACGAAGGATTCAGAAGTTTCGATTTATATTCTGGAGACCTTGAAAACTTTCGATAAGATTTCACAAAGGATTTAGAAGTTTCGATTGAGATTCTGAAAGTCTCCAAAATCTCCTATAGGTTCCAAAAGTTTCGATTTAGATTCTGGAGACTGGAAACTTTTGATAAGATTTCACAAGGGATTTAGAAGTTTCGATTTAGATTCTGAAAGTCTCCAAAATCTCTCATAGGTTCCAAAAGTTTCGATTTATATTCTGGAGACCTTGAAAACCTTCGATAAGATTTCACAAAGGATCCAGAAACTTCTATAAGATCTTTGAAAACTTCAAATTTCCCCCTGTTGGATTCCGGAAGACATCAGGATCTCCTATTTTATTTTATAAAGTTCCAGAAGCTTCTATTGAGATTCTGGAAATTTCTAAAATCTTTCATAGGAGTCTAGAAAAATCAAGTTCTCATAAAATTTTTGAAACTTTCAATTTTCCTGAAATTTTGGAAGATTTCAGAAAATTTCACACAACTTTAATGATAATAAAAAAATTACCCGAGGAAATAATACATCCGGTTGGAAGGCTGCGCAGAAGACATGATGAGGCAACAAAATGCCAACAGAAGAACGTAACGAATAACTCTGGAAATTGCCGACTGGTTCATGTTTGGAAAAATTTGTAATGTCCTCGTTACTGGTCTGAAATGAATAAAATTATTAGTTTTTTTCTGAGCTTAAGAACATTTGTCAAAAATTAAATTATAAACTTCAACAACCTCCACGAAAAAAATTGAAAAAAAAGTTTAATAAAAAAATAAACACCTGCTTTTCGAGTAGGCCAAATTAATTCGAAATTTTTACATGATAGAAAAAAAAAATTTTTATTGACCTAAAATTTGAAATGATATTTTTTAATAAAACCGGCTGTTTCAAGTCTTGTTCAAATTTTTATAAAAAAAATTATTTAAAATAAATTGTAAAAAATAAAAATCATCAATAAAATTAAAAATTTTATATTAGAAATTTCAAATCGCATTATTTTAGAAATAAAAAATGGGTATTTTTATGAAATTGTCCTAGGAGGAATTTTTGGAGCTTTTTAGAGATGTTTAGAATTTTCGGTTTTAAATCATTCCAGAAATTTTTTTAGATTTTAAAAAGTTGGAAAAATTTTTAAAAAATTGTGGAAATTTCTATAAAGTACTAAAGAGCTTTGGAATCTTCTACTGGATTTCAGAAGCTCCTGAATATTTTCCAGAGATTGCACAAGTTTCTGTGAAGTACTAGAGCGCTCCAGAATCTTTTGTTAAATTTCGGAGGTTTCTTAAAACTTCTAATATATTTTAACAATTTCTAGAATCTTTACAGTATTCCGGAAAACTTTTGAAACTCTTTAACAATTTCAAAAAATTTCTGTGAGGTATTAGAGAGCTCCAGAATCTTTTATTATATTCTGGAAGATTTCTGAAAATTTCTAATAAACTCTAAAAAGCTCCAGAATCCCTACCGTATTCTGGAAGGCTTTCAGGAATTTAAAAGATTCAAAAACCTCCAACCAGCTTCCAGGAAGTCCCGGAAATGTCCTTTGAATTTTGGAAGTTTTTTTAAATTTCCACGACATTTTAGAAAATTTTGAAACTATTCACTATAAGATTTTACGCAACTTTGGAAAGTCCCACAACCTTGTGCTGGATTCTGGAGGGTTTTAAGAATTCCCACGGGATTTTAGAAAGTTCCAGAATCTTTATATAAATCCTAAAAGCCTCCAGAATCCGCTGTAATACGTCCTAAAGTTTGGTAATTATCAATTAAGAGAAAATTTAGAAAAATTCACAAAATTATAATTTCGAAAATTTCATTTTTTTAATTTATATTTTTTTTACAGTAAGATGTGAGAAAAATATTGTAGGAAGTTTGGTTTACAACAGCCGCGGGCATTGGGAAACTACAATTTTAAGAAATGTTGAAACCGAATAGTGACATCACCCGATGGATGTAGATGTTGAGAAAAATTTTTCATAGTCAACTTTACTAAAACCAAAAATGGAATTATTAATATATCCCAAAAAACCAAAAGTTAAATGAATTAACGAAACTCCGCCCGAAAATCTACTGTAAATTCAAAAATGAATGATTCTGACGACCAATTGCCGCCTTCTGAGGCTTATTGAAGAACTCTACCAAAAAATAAATGAGTTGAATTTCATTAATTATGCGCATTCTGATGGAAGATTCTTTGCAAGTGTTCTCACCGAGGATTGGCACTTGTGAGAACAAAAGTCTCCAATTTTCGAAAACAAAAGGCCAAATTTAAAACCGAAAACAGGATTCTCACGGTCAAGCCGGATGTAGGCGGGGGTAAAGTACCCTAAAATTTAAAAAATAATTGTTTTCTGACGTAGGGTAAATCGAATACTTTGAAGTTCAATTTTCAGAATTCAATATCCGAAGTCAGAAATGTCGGATTTGAATCCGGTTTTTATCGGATAAAGTTCAATATTAACTTATGTGAGAAAATAAATCTCCAAAAAACATTGAATTTAACACAACAGACATCATAATTTTTAAAAATGTGTATTTTTGCAAAATTTTTAATTTTTTATTAAAGAAATTAAAAAACATTCGTTTTTATGAAAAAAATCAAAATTTTAAAATTTTTTATTAAAGAAAATTAAAAAAATAAATTTTCAGAAATAATAATTTAAAAAAAAATTTTAATAAAATTTTAAATTTAAAAAAAATAAATTTTCAAAAACAATAATTTTAAAAAAACATTTTAATGAAATTTTAAAATTTTTTATTAAAGAAAATTAAAAAAATAAATTTTCGAAAATAATAATTTAAAAAAAAACATTTTAATGAAATTTTAAATTTAAAAATAATAAATTTTTGAAAAAAATAATTTTAAAAAAACATTTTAATGAAATTTTAAAATTTTTTATTAAAGAAAATTAAATTTATAAAAATTGAAAAACAACATCTTCAAAAATAATAATTTTAAAAAAACATTTTAATGAAAATTTTAATTTAAAAAAAATAAATCTTCGAAAATAATAATTTTAAAAAAATTATAATTTTGAAAAATATATTTTTGCGAAATTTTTAATTTTTTACTTAGAAAAATTAAAAACAAAAATCTGAAAATTCATACAAAATTCAGTTTTTTATATAATTCAGGAAGTTCTTAAAAATTCTATAAATTAATTTCAAAAACCTTTCACTTTTAATTTTCATCATTTTTTAAATTTTTGCAAATTTTAAATTTTTTGCAAAAATAACAAAAACGATGAATTTCATAATTTTCACCGAAGTTTATTCGTAATTTTATTTTTTTCTGTTTTTACGTAATTTCTAGGAATTTCTAAAAAGTAAAAATTCGCTTGAAAACAATTCCGTAAAAACTTTAATTTTTTTATTTTACAAAAATACAATTTTCGATTCCCACGCAAAAAGTGTACTTTATGAAAGTGGAAAAATAAATATAATTTTTTAAAATCAATTATATTCACTTTTTTCTGGAAATTTGTTTCGAAATAATTCCACAAAAATCTTCATCTTTAATTTTTTTTAATTTTTGAATTCCCGCGAAAAGTGAAAAAATTTTACAAAAATGGAAAAAAAATGATAAAATTAGTAATTTCTATATAAATTTTAAGATTTTCTAAAAATTTACTTCGAAATAAATTTGTAAAAATTTTAGTTTTGAAAAAAAATGGAAAATTTCAAAAAAAATAAAAAAAGGTAAATCTGATAAATTTTTGGACAAATATATTCATTTTTTAACTTTTATATATATTTTAAGATTTTCTAAAAATTTTTGAAATTTTTTAAAAAAATGAAAAATATAAAAAAAATAAAAAAGGTAAATTTTTGGACAAATATATTCGTTTTTTAATTTTTATCTATATTTTAAGATTTTTTAAAAAAATTAAAAATTAAAAGAAATAAAAAAGGTAAATTTTTGGACAAATATATTCGTTTTTTAACGTTTACTTTATTCTTCGAATTTTTAATCAAAATAATTTTTTACAAACGTTTATTTTTGTTTTTTATAATCGGATAATTACGAAAAATAAAACTAATTTAAACTTTTATTCATGAGTGGGATGTATTTGTGTTAATGATCCTCTTCTTGCTCGAAGTAAAATTTTTAAGGATTATTTTCTGCCACTAAAAGTACTAAACTTGGAAAATAAAATTCTTTTTCGAAAATCTGTGTCCAAATTTAAAAGCTTTGTCTTCCTCTACTTGAATTTCCTCAAACAAAGCAGTTCCTGACTCCCACGATTTAAATTATAAAATTTCAAAATTGTTACTTAACAATTTTTTGAACAAAAATCACTAAAATTCCAAAATTGTTATTTAAAACTTTTTTGAATAATAATTAATGAAAACTTTTGAACAATAATCAGATAAAATTTTCAAATTGTTAAAAAATTTCAAACAACAACCACTAAAATTTCAAAATTGTTATTTAAAAGTTTGTTGAACAATAATTAATAAAAATTTCTGAACAATAATCACTAAAATTTTAAAATTGTTTAAAAAATTTTAAACAATAATCACTAAAATTTCAAAACAATAATCAGCTAAAATTCCAAAATTGTTATTTAAAAATTTATGAATAATAATTAATAAAAACTTTTGAATAATAATCAGATAAAATTTTAAAATTGTTAAAAAATTTTAAACAATAATCAATTAAAATTTCAAAATTGTTATTTTTAAAAAATTTCAAAATTTTTAATTATAAAATTTTAGAACAATAATCAACTGGAATTTTTTAATTTTTAATCATAATGCTATTTCAAGAACAGGAAATGAACATTGTTACGAAATTGTCTCAACAAAGGTTTTCAAAAATTTTGAAGAATTCCAACATTTAAAAAGTAATTCAAAATTTTTTAATTTAATTCTGAAATGTTTAAAATTCTTCATGAAGTTTAAAAATTTTTCAGAATTTTTTTGGAAAATTATTAGAAGCTTTATAAACATTTCTAAAATTTTAAAATTTCATAAAATTTCTGAAAAATTCAGGTTTCTACAAGCTTTTGGAAGATTTTTGAAATTTTCATTAGATTCTAAAGACTTCTGTCGGATTTCTGAAAGCTTGTTTAGAATTTTACAGAATCATGAAACATTTCTAAAATTTTAATAGGGTTTTAGATAGACTCAAAGAGTTTTAAAAAGCACCCAAAAGTTTAGAATCTTTTATTTTGTTCTGGAAAATTTTAAAATTTCCTTTAAAATTCTCAAAAACTTCTGAATCTTTTATTTTATTATGGAAGATTTTAAAATTTCTTTCAAGATCCTCGAAAATTTAGAATCTCCCACTAGGTTCTTGATGATTTTAAAATTTCTTTCAAAATTCTCAAAAACTTCTGAATCTTTTATTTTATTCTGGAAGATTCTAAAATTTCTTTCAAGATTATCAAAAACTTCTGAATCTTTTATTTTATTCTGGAAGATCCTAAAATTTCTTTCAAGATTATCAAAAACTTCAGAATCTTCTCCTATATTTTTTAAGTCCCCAAAACTTTTCATTGGATTTTGAAAACTTCCTCGAGATTCTTAAAAACTTTAAAATCCTTCAGAGATTTTGGATGAATTTCGAAAATATCATGGAGATTCCAGGAATGAAAAATACAGACATCAAGTGGAAGTTTTCCAAGAGTTATTTGTTGTTTATGAACAAGAATCAGTAAATTTTATTCACACATTTGGAATCTCAATTAATTATTTTGGAAATTTAATGAATGTTAACGAGACAACTTACATTAATATTTATAAATTATTTTATAGTTAAGCTACTCGGTTGACTCCAGCGAGACTCGGAGACAGGGGAACTTGAGTCATGAGCTTGAAAATCTTTGACGTCACTTCTGGATTGAACGCAAATTCCTAAAAAAAATTATTCGAAAATTAATGAATTAATGAATTAAAACTTACGAGTGCTTTTTGCATCATGAAACCGGAAATTGCTAATTTTTGATCCCCAAGAACCCAGTTTTTTAATTGTTCTCTCTCTGTTGGAGTGACATAAGCAAGAAGATCCTTTATCAAGCTAATTAACACGGCGTTTTGTTCCAAGAATATCTCCAGTTCGCTTGTTCCAGAAACACCACAAACCGTCTTGGCCTAAATTAATGACAAATTATAATATCGTAAAAATCAAAATTATTTCAACATGAATTTTAGAACTTTCGGAAATTCTAGCATCTTCAATTTTAGATAATTCCAGAAATTACCTCAAAATTGTGAAAGATTAGAAAATTTCTGATTTTTCGATTAAATTTTGCAATTTTATATAAAATTCTAAAAATGTTCTAAATTTTTCAATTAGATTCTGGATAATTTCAGAATTTTCTATAAAATTTTTAATTTTTTAATTAAATTTTATAACTTTATATAAAATTCTAAAAATGTTCTATATTTGTCAACTAGATTCTGGACAATTTCAAAATCTTCTTTAAAATTTTTGATTTTTTGATTAAATTTTGTAATTTTTATATAAAATTTTTGATATTTTGATTAAATTTTGGAAAATTCTGAACTTTTCTATTAAATTCTAAAACAAATTTCCAAATTTATTAATTTATAAAAATCCTTACCGTACTTAATCCGTAATCAATCAACTGATCATACTGACCATTAAAGATAAATCCATTTATCTGCAACAAAGCCAAGGGATTTGTTTTTACATATTCCATCAATTTATTAGGACAATCATTCTAAAAATAAATTTCCAAAAAAAATCTAAAATTTCTTCAACTCACAGCAGCAATCGGAGTGATTAGACAAATTCCCAAAAAAATCCACAACATGTTCAAATAGCTTAAAAAACAAATTCAGAACATGCTTTTATATCTTCCATCAACAGGTGGACAATCTAAAAAACAATTATCATTGTCCACTGTCTATTCAAAAATGACTATTTATTTCACTTTTCATAAAAGAACAATATGCACGACTTGAAATATAATCACAATTACTGTAATTCACCCGACAATCTAACAAGTTTCATTGAAACGTAGCAATAATGTCCGAAAGAGCCGAATAGCCTCCAGTAAAGAATCCAACAACGGCGAATGCCAGCATAATCCCGTCGATTATCCAAGTTTGCAGCGTAAGACGATTCTGGGCATAACAGACCAGAAGATCAATTATGGGAGGAAACAATAAAGCCAATGATGTACAAGCAACGGCTCCAATAAGAGCAATAAAGAGCGCCAGATGAGGGACCAATTCGGCTACTGCAAGTGTTGCAATAACAATCAGAAATCTCGCAGTGTAGATATATCTAACATGTTTTTCCACTGGACATTTCCTGGTGATGTACTTCTCGATCCGTTCCATAGGAACGTAAAATTGAAGAGGATACGAAACCATGACACACAAGACGAACATGATCTTCAAGATTTGATAGAATCTGAAATTAACTCGTCATGATGTCAACTAAACAACCACTTACGCTTCATTTGGTAAATTCAGTGTTACAGTATCCTTTACAACATCACCGACAGAAAGATAACCATAGAATCCAGTAATAGCGAAAATAGCGAGAACAACTAGAATGGAGGAATTCAGGACACCGTTCCAGCTGATGAAAAACTGAGGTTTCTCCATCCGATTTTCTACTGGCATAACCTATGGTAATCGAGGATAAAGTTAATTCGATAGCAGTGATTGAACTTACGACACTGACACCTTCAAAGGCAAACATCACAGTTCCGAAGAACAGCGGTAAGTCGTCCAGACGTCCAACCTTGGTAACATTACTCGTGGGTTGCAAATGGGTGAAGAAGTAGTAGATGACGATGCCAACGGCGGTCAGATATATCATGTTAGCAGCGAATGCAAAAGGAGCAAGGACACTCAGTTGCCGTATGGAACAGATTGCCATAATAGGAACCAACAACAATATCATCCAAACTGCTTTCGATATATGAATGTTGGCGTTGACAGCAAAGAACTGAAAATTACTCTATAATTTGGAATTGGGAAACAAAAACTTGCATCTTGGAGATTGTCGGCCATGAAAACAAAGTACACACAACAGAAACCGAGCTGAGCAATAAAAATATTCACATTCACCAGCTGCTTAAAGAAATACCCATGACTGCTGATCCACTCTGGACCCGCTTCAACGGCGCCCCTCATGATGTTGGCATAGTCGATTAACTCTCGTCCATTCCTTCGACAGACAAAATGGGCAGCAAATACGATTAATCTCATACAATAGAGACACACAGCGCAAATGACGATGAGCAAGAATAATCCGAGCTAAAATGGATATATGAAAACAGATTCAAAGAAAATAAACTTGCATAAAGTCCAGAATGCTTGAATGCCAAAGGCAACGAGAGTAAACCTGTCCCTAGCATGGCTTTGATCATGTGAACGAAGGCTTGTTCTGGACTAATTGTATTCGATGTTTTAGGACGATCGGCGAAGAGATGACTGCCTTCTGTATGTCCTCCGACACCGCCCCCGGACCCTGGGGCTATCGCGGCATTGTCGGCATCGCCTCGGACCTGGAAGAGGCTTTCATATGAAATTTAAAACCACCAAACTAACCTGTCGGACTGCTTCTTCAATTCGGGAGTCTCCAGGAGATAGAGACATGTCTGAAAAAACGAAATTAAAAAATTTAATAAACAAATATCCCAACCATCTTCAGAAGACATCATTTTTAATATTTCCTCCCCAAAAAATTTGTTTGGTGTTAATGAAATAGCAGACACAAGCAGATAACAAAATGCAGTCTGTTTAACTTGCGGAGTTTCATGGAAAATCAATCGAAAAAAGGAATCATATGAAAAGCAGGCCAGACTTTTGTTTATAGATCGTTCGCCAAATCTAGTGCTCACAATAAAAACCAAAACGAACTTACTTTTTGTGAAATTTCAAATTTTGTTAGTTGACACTTTTCCTGGATAAATCAAATCTGTTAATGATCACCGATGACGTTGACACAATTCTGATCGAAGAACAAGCAACGTGGACAACCTTCGTGTCGAGACGCGGTTGATTCCGTTTTTCCGAAAACATCAGCTGACAGGTTAATGGGATTAGAATTGATAGAATTTATTTATTTTAATTCCATATATGTCGGAAATAAAAATATGAATCATAATAATAAATAAAAACAAAAAATATGAATCACAAACGTTTGAATTTAAAAAGCTGCACGACCAAGTTTGTTTTTTTTAATTTTTCGAGGAATTTTGACCAGTGCGATTTGTTTTATTGGGGATTTTGGTTATTTTGCTGTTGACCAATTGTGATGTTGTTTTATATCGATCTTATGTTTCTCGAACTTTTCGAATTTTGAATTTCGCAGTATGACCGAATTGATCGTTGTCAAGGTCGTTGGTTCCTTGAATTCCAAAAATTCACTTTTTAGGGAAATTCTGACCAGTGTAATTTATCCGATTTTTGTAATTTTTAATTAATTGTAATTTTTTATATCGATTTTACGTATTTCTTGACCTTTTTGAGTTTCTAGTTTCTAGTTTGGTTAAATTAACCATGAATAAAAACTATATTTTTGGATTTGTCTTTTGAAAGAATCTTGGCTAGTTTAATTTGCTCCATTTTTGTATTTTTATAACCAAATACTTTTTATATCGATTTTACACATCTTGACCCTTTTGAACTCCGAGTCTTGCAGTTTGGTCACACTGACCATGGACAAGGTCATCCGTAACTTGAATTTCGGAGTTTGTCTTGTTTTCTGGGTGAATTTTAACCAATGCGATTTGTCCCAAAGATTGGCAATTTCCGAGCTAACCATAACGTTTTATATCGACTTTACACGTTGACCCTTTCGAATGCGAGTTCTGCAGTTTGCTCGAATTGATCATGGACAAGGTCGTTCGTATCTCGAAGTTCCAAGTTTGTCTGCCCCTGCGACTGTCCAATTTCCGTTGCTGACAGAAAAAGGTCTGGAACAGTTCGTTGACGTGTCACTTGGCAATGAAAGATGATCTTTCGATCCACAAACATTATAATTCATATTTTCGCATATATTTATGTTATTATTTTTCTTGCCTGTCTGTTATCAAAGTGGTGTGCTTTTCAGTTCTGATGGCTCCACTTTAAGGTGTTCTTTTATCCATTCATTCGACCAATTTTTCGTTACCATTGGGTTGATTCGTCTAGTCCACGCCATATTCCCACGTGTTTTCTTTGGTTTCATTCCCTGCTTTAACGGGAATCGATGTTGTGGAATCTCGCAAAGCTTGAGACTTTGCTTTTTTGTTAGTCTTTTTCCAAGCACTAAATATTCCACCCATGGAGCATTTTTCAAACTTTCTATCTCTTTCTTTAAATTGAGTTACTCGGAACTTGCCATTTCACGATTTATTAAGAATTTAAACGTGAATAATTTCAGGTTGCCAGCTTCAACGCGGGAGCGTTGCGGACGTAATGTCGTCTTCCATCAAAGCAAGTCCATCTGGACAATCACCAACAGAGTAATCCCGTTTTTTATTTGTATTGTAATTACTGTTACCATAATTATTTGAATTACAGGGCTCTCACAGGGTGGAGACGATTTGCTCCTTCTGACAGAACCATCAAAGGCGTCGTTATTGGAGGGATTACTGGAGGCATTGAGATTTGCATTACTTTTCCTACTGAGTATGTCAAAACTCAGCTGCAACTTGATGAGCGCTCTGCGACTCCAAAGTTCAAAGGTCCCATTGATTGTGTAAAACAAACCGTTCGCAGTCATGGAGTTTTCGGGCTCTATAGAGGGCTTTCCGTTCTGCTTTACGGTTCTATTCCGAAATCATCCTTTAGATTTGGAACATTTGAATTCCTCAAGGGCAAGGCCGCGGATGAACGAGGGAATTTGTCTCCTACTATGCGGTTGATGTGTGGATTGGGTGCTGGTCTATCTGAAGCCGTTTTTGCCGTCACTCCGATGGAAACTATCAAAGTCAAATTTATCCACGATCAAACTCTGGAAAACCCCCGTTTTAAAGGATTCGTCCATGGTGTCGGGACTATCATCAAAACAGAAGGCATATCTGGAATTTACCAAGGGCTGTTGGCAACGATGGCGAAGCAAGGAAGCAATCAAGCTATCAGGTTCTTCGTGATGGAAACGTTGAAGGATTGGTATCGTGGTGGAGACAATTCAGTAATCATTAGCAAACCTATTGTCGGAGCTATGGGTGCTATTGCTGGTGCTGCAAGTGTTTATGGGAATACCCCCATTGACGTGGTGAAAACAAGGATGCAAGGTTTGGAAGCCAAGAAGTACAAGGGGACTATCGACTGTGCTGTTCAAATCTGGAAGAAGGAAGGGTTCTTCGCGTAAGATTTACTTTTACTTTCCCGAGAATACGAGTGATCTTTGTAGGTTCTACAAGGGAACTGTTCCTAGACTAAGCAGAGTGTGCCTTGATGTCGCTATCACGTTCATGATCTATGATTCCATAATGGAAGCGATTAATAAGTACTGGAAATAAGCTCATTTAGAAGGCTAGAAATAAGACTGTCGTAGGAATTTATTTTAATTGTCACATATTTATAGATGTCTAAGTGTCCTTGTATATTATAGTAAGTTATAAAGGTAGGAAAGTTGAGACTTGCTGTCTTATTACTCTTCAGTGTAGGGCTCGTCGGAAGGGGGGTCGAGGTATTCAGCCTGGCATTCACGGACTTCGTCAGCGGGGCCGACAGGGGCCTCGTCGTAGTCCAGGTCGGGACGGCTCGGATGGGTGTGTTCGATGGGCTAAATGGGATTTTGAAAGACAGTAATAGAAAGGATTTTACCTTTTCTGGTTCAGGGACGCTGTCCGCGTTGTATTGAGAGAAGTCGCCGTAAGAGTCGTCAGACATGGTGTCAAGGAAGGAAAAATAGATTTGTTTTAAATTTAGAAAAAAATTGTCTACAATTTATAATGGTAGAGTTAGGCGGAGCTTTTGAAGGTTACTAAAGGCAACGGATATTGAAGTTATTGATTTTGAAGTTTTTAGATGTTTTGAAGTAGACGTAAAAGAACAACCGTTGCCAGAGGCTACTGACCCCTTATGTCAACCCGTCTTTCTTCATTTGGACAGTGTTGGCCGGAGATTGGATTCAAACAGATCACTGACCCTTGTTTTTGCAGCAAGTAAAAAACAGAATTTAAAATTAAAAGATTTAACACACGAAGGCCTCTATGCAACGATATATGGAATTTGTAGATTCTTCAATGTAAAATTGAGTGGTGTAAGATTTCAGGACTCAGTTGAGTTTAGTATATGAAGAAAATATTTTGAAATTTTTCGCAATTAGATTTGAGAATTATTGTCACACGATGATAAAGAGATTTGGTGTTTCCTTAAATACTGGGAGACCTGTGCTTGACCAGACTTGTTCTCAAAGATAAACAAAAATTCACAGACTTTAGAAGATCTTGTGTTTCTCAACTTAGTTATCTAAGAAAACCAAGACAACGATATAGTCAAATTACTAGTTCATCTAATTTGATCTAAAACTAATAAAATATTGATAATTTATCATAGAAATACAAATGAACTTCATAATTAATTATATATATTGGAATTCTAAAAAATGTAAAATTAAGATTAGGAAATCTTCAAATTTCTGTTCAAAATAGCAAAGATAATTTAAAAATTAACTAATAAATTATTTTGTCTTATTTAAAACTAATCCATTTTTATTTAAATAAATACTATATTAACACATAGACCTACATGCAACGATTCATGGATTTGTAGATTTTAGATGACATTTAATGGAGTGCGCGTTCTTTTTAGAAGATAAACATTCACTTTCCTTCCTGAAAAGTCGCACTTTTTCTCCAAAGCGAATGCCAATTAGTGATGGGTAAATTCTTGCTTTTTGAAATACTTTGTACTTATCTTGTAATTCATCTGATACACATACACGGTTTGTCCCAACTTTAACTGAAGGATGTTCTGAATAAGAAAAGCAGATGAATATGAAATTTCATATCAAAAGTTAAAAAATGGAAAAATACTCTTTTATTTTTCAATATTTCACAACTTCTATTTAACTGCAAAAAAGAATCATTTATTTTTCATATTTTAACAAATGTTAATACTTTTAAGATGAGTTTAGGCTGAATTTAAATTTAGACTTAAGCTCTGACTAAATTAAAGTTTAGGTTGTAGTAGATGTAGGATGTCGATGGTATGAGCATATATACCTAACTATCTAAAATTGATCTTTTTGCATTTAGTTCATAAAATAAAGTTTGAATATAGGTATATGAAACATTTTTTCAGTAAAACATATATCAAAATGTTGGAACCAGTTAGTTCCTATTTCTTATGATTTCCCAGTGCGCGTTATCTCACTCTCGCGCGTTCGAAATGCAAGGGTATAAAACCCGAAAGGCTATTACAGATACTAGTGTGTGATTCCTCATTTATTGTCTGTTCTGTGTCTCTAATGAAATTGAAAGGACTACTTGAATTGGTTTGTTTATTAGATTATATAGCACATTTATGTAATATATACTTTTTTAGAAAGTGATTATTTTTTATTGAGAAAAGCTGAAGAGTTCGAAGTAAAAGAGAGCAGACAAGAAAGTATTTAATAATGAAGTTGTAAGCTGCTTCAAATATTGCTTCCTTTATTTTGGTGGTGCTGCTTTGGACAATGTTTTGGCCGGCTACAGTCAAGATACTTTTCTTCTTCTGTGCCGTCAGAACTTTCAGAACCGTGTCGACCAGTTCAACAAGCCAAACAATTCAACAACTTATTCCGTTGAAACCAATCTTCGTCCTATTTTTACAATGGATAATGCTTTCTGATTGTTTTTTCATGTGCTTTGCATAAAATTTAATGATGCCGTTGTGGAATAAAGATGTGGGGGTTGTTGGAGACATTTTATTGTTTTTGGAATTAAAAATCAGGAAGTTTCTTAATGAAAAGTAAGGTCAGATACCGGATAAGAATAACGTTGCGTGCGTAATAAAGATGTAAACGAGCATTAGTGGTTGATTTGAGGGTCGGCCAGGCAACGATAGTGCGCTTGGGTTGGGGTGCGAAGGGTTGTAGGTTCGAGTCCGTGCTTTACTAATTTGTATTTCAGGTTTTCAGGGTAACAAGGATCCTAAGAGTAAAGTAGAATCCGACGGCGAAGTCTAATGCAAGGAAATCATCGATAGATTATGAATGCTGAAGTTGTTTGAGTCAATTCCGTTTTTTAATTTTTTTAGACCATTAAGAACAATTAAAAATAATTAAATTTGATAAATATTTATCAAAAATTAAACTTTTTTGCCGGTTGCGCCCATATGAACCCCCAGAGAAATTCTCATAGAGAGACAAACGGCACACCACCGACACTAGGTGTTTCTGTGATCGGTGTCACACCTTGTCCCGTGCTACAAGCGTTCTTGAGGCGTTAGACCAGGAACCAAGAACCAGGCAGAACAACAAAACGTCGATGTATCAGATGTTACGAAAGTCTATCTACCAAGTACGGGTCATATCTTGCCAAATCCAAAGCCAGTCAAGTCTCAACTTGTTGTAGATGCAGTCGATTTTTCTGCCTTAATTGTTTCCAAAAATATCATGTGAAATGTTAATACTTTTAATTGTTAATAAATTTGTTATAATACAAGATATCGAAAAGCCACATGATCTAGGGTATGTTAGAGCTATTTGCAACATATTGATCAAAAAAATCCAAAAAGTATTTGCACAAAGTAAAAAAACTATAGTATGCATACAGACGTGAATATGTTACAAAATGAGAAATCTCAAGGTTCGCCATTTTGGGCAAATTCTCAAAATGTAACAGACCATCGTCCCTTACCCCCATCTTCTTATCTCATCATTTCTATCCCTTTTCAGCTATCTCGCCTTAAAACACACTTAGAGATATCATATAATAGGCATGTTTTAATTAGGTACACTGGCTCAATGACTACCAAAATACTTGTATTAACATTTACGAGAAAATAATCCTTTTTTGTAAATCGAATTAATACCAACAACGTATGCAGCAAACAGATAAGCAGCCGTAACCAAAAAGAATTAAAATTTTATTGAGTTTTACTCATTGTCCCAGAAAATCACGGATATTTTCCTTTACTTTTTCTATGAATTCTTTAAGGTCTTCTGTCTTTTTATCGAAATCCAAATTTCCTCGCAAAAAATTATCATTTTCCAGATCCATTAATTTCAAAGTGATATCCAAATTGTCGATAAAGTTCCATTCTTGAAGAGACTCTTTGGCGATTTGTAGTCGATCATCGGAAGGACAATCCAACAAAAGGCTTCGAAAATAATCGCCCAGAATTCCCATACATAATTGTTTATTAAAGAACTTCTCCTTCGGATTGTCAAAATTGAACACGGAGAAGTCCACAATAATAGGATTCAAGTTGTTGTCTATTCCAAAGTTTTCATCATGCATACCTCCAGCGAAAGGAACACAGTCAAGAAGTAAATTTGGACAAGAGCACGACGCCATCGATTGCTTTCTGGAACGCATTAATTAACTAATATGTTCATTTGATATCGAAAATAACTTTTGAGATCGTTTTCTTGACAAAAAGTTGTTTCCATTTTAAAACTGAAGCCATATATAGACAAAAACTAACCTGACTGAAGCACATTACTTCGATTCATGCTTTTAAAATTACGAAATGTAGGGATCCATTCACTTGCTATGTATATAATGCATTCCGAACTAACGCAGTTCGGAACAAATAAAATCTTCGGACCCACTTTAATTCTTTCCAGAAACTTGTAGCAAAATAGTTCAATCAGATCCAGATTCCAACGAGAGACTGAAACAATCGAATTAGGAAAATCAACAGAAATTATTTAAGATAACAGTCAATTAAATCAACATTACCTTGTCTCCTGTGTCCGGCACTATGGTTGGTCTTTATGCGATATCGAAATACATCAGAACCAATCTTGACCTTGCACATAACAGCGGCTTTTGAACCTTCATCTAGGTCCACATCTTCAAATTTAACAACAGGATTCTTTCCATCGAACACTTTCAATTTAAAGAAATGCGTTGCGGCATTCATAATCGGAGAAGTATTGTTGTCCAAGTATTTGGCAATCGGTGGATGAAGATTCGAGGCCTTTGATTCGAACTCGCGGTACATAACAAAAAATGAAGATTCATGAAGCATATCATAATAGTCCTGAGCAGCAACAGCCATAGATCGCTTCGTATTGCTGTACTGTGTTTTCTTAAATCCGTCTATTGCGATGACATATGCCTTCCAATGACCAAGGAGTGAATGTTTCTGAAATACATTATATCAACCATAAGTTAAAATCATTTCTGCATAGATAAGAAGATGTTTTTAAATCCTAACTATAAAGATGAATCTAGCAGGATGTATATTAAAAATCATGTCCATATAACAAAAACAAAGAATAAACTTACCAAGATGAGTGTGTCGGCGTGTTTAATGTCGGCTTCTTCCAGGGTATTATACTGTAGAAGAATTTTTTCATCATTGTGAAATAATTGTTGATATTCCGTCTTGATTCTGAAAGTTGAAGATAATTCGTGCCGCAATTGATCGATAGTGGCCTAAAATAATGCTTTTAAAATTTATTTAAATAAAGTACAGAGCAAACCCAATCATCAAATGTAAGGATCACATTCTTATGTGACTTTCCTTCGTGATCCTGCAGATCAATCAAGAGTTGCATCACTCATAAAAGCTGAAATTTAAGGGATAAAGCTGTTAAAAAATAAGCAAATAAAAAGAGCTCTGCATGGAAAGTTATTGTCAAGGAGTTAACTGACCAAAAAATTTATTGAAAAAATTCGAAACACAACGTCAAGAACAAAAATACGCGCCACTTTAAAAAATAAAGTGCATTGAGTGATGATCATAACACCAAGGAAGAGTTTAAAAGGTATATTTTAGAGAATAAAATTGATACATTAGCTCATGGTCATCACAAAATCTAATCTCATGGATCTACTCTATTTATCACAATCTCCTTAAAATCATATTTCTCCAATGACTTTAAAATAAGTAAACAGTAGTAACCACAGTAATGTGTATTAAATTCCTGAATTTAAGTAATTCTGTGATTCAATAGGAGGATCCAATCCAAAGGAATCAAAATACTGACACTTTTCTTTATTTTTATAATAAGAAACCCAATGAGTACCAGTATTTTTACTAATATCTAAATTTATGACTTCACTTTCTATTTTATTAATCTGTCTGGAAGAATATCTCACATGAATACTCTAAACTTGTTTATCTTTAATTCATTTGCTAGATTTGTAATATCGTAATTAGTCAATGGTTTTAATTCTTCAGTAAACATTTATAATCAAGAACAATTCTGAAATAACTACTGCGGGATCGATTAGATGATTGTGCCAGATTCAAATAATCGGAATTGTATTTCGTTAAATATTGATACTAGTAGATCGTATAAATATTGGAGGGGAAAGATGTCGGGAATAAGGCGCCAGACGTACCCATATACTACTTTCTCGACATTAAGAAAGCAATTTATTGAGCAGATTGATATTCTCCAGAACAGTTTTCAGATAATCGTCATACCCTTCTCTCCAATATATACCCGTGAGTCGATTGTAATCATTCAGTATCATGTCCTTTGCCTTGTTGAAATTGTCGAGCATATTCCATTTGTTCCAAGCCTCTTTGCACATATCACCCAGTTCACCATTAGAATATTTATTGAATATTGCAGGCTGATGAACACAATCATCGGAACATGACACCTGAAAATTGGAGGTAAATGAATAAATTTAATTCAATACAGAGAAAACATTCCAACTTTTCTTTTACTTGAGAGAAATAAAGAACTTATAGAAATTACCCTAAAATCCACTACTGCCAATTTCTGACTTTCATCAAGACCGTAATTGCCAGAATTTAGATCCTCCAAATAAAACATGTGCTTGAGCAGGCCCAGCTGTACCTGATGAATTGGAGTGAAATTACATGTTGAGTGATCAGCATGTCTTTGGAATCCAGGCACTAAAATAACACAAGACATTTAAGGTATAAAAAAATTACCTTCTTTCGTTGCAATAAATAAAGTGAGTTTGGGTGTGTAGCATCTTGAATGAGCATTGGAAATAAAGTGTGGTTCTGGACCAACTCCGATTAAGTGTAGCAGCCGATAGACAAAGAGCTCCCTGCGATCAACACGCGAATGTCCAGAGTCACGAGATGTCATGAATATATGGACTTTAACGAAGAATTGTTCATCGACTCCGTCCATGATTCTACAGATTAATCCGCCCTAAAGACATTTATTAAAGAGAAATAAATTGTTGACCGACCTGAGCACCAGTGTGAGGCTTATTAATAAAATCCATATTAAGTCCTTCATTCTTGAAGTATTTTTTAAAATAGCATTCTACAGGTAATTTTAAGTACTCATCCGAACCAATACTATATCGGTCAAATTGCTCAGAGATTTCGAGAAATTTGCTATAGAATTCTTCATATATTCTGAAGAAATTAGCATTTTCCAAAGCGTGAAGCCGTTGCGATCCTTCTTTGGCACGTTGGGACTTTATATGTTCGGTTCTCGTTTTTCTCAGCATGTCAAAAGACAACAAACAATTAGTCCAAGTTGGTAGCAATGGGTGTTTCTACAATTTAAAATTAAATAATTTCCATTAAATTCATTAACTAATAATACGATTTTTTATCTTATAACATATAACACGATTTTCGGTAAGATTCTCAGAACTTTGTTATAAATTCATCCTAACTATAAAGATGAATCTAACAGAATCCATATCGAAAATCATGTCCATATAGCAAAAATAAAGAATAAATATTATTATGAAATTACTTACCACGATCACCGTGTCCATATGCTTCAATCCAATTTCAGATAGAGTACTCTCTAAGTCGAATTTAAAAATTTCGTCTCCATTGAAGAAAAATAATTGTTGATCTTCGTCGTCAATTTCCCATTTCGAATAAATGTTTTCCTTCAGTTTCCTCAACGTGGTCTAAAATAAATTTTGATTAATAATTAATTATTCTATATAAAAATACCCCATCATAGAATTCGAATACGAATTTCATGTGGCAAACTCCTTCGTTATCATGCAAAACGATGAACAATTGCATTACGAAAATCTAAAATATAAGCGCATATTATAAAATGCTAGAAGAAAATATTAACAATGTTAATTAATAAATTCCACGTAGTTATATATCAAATTGGAACAAGGGTTGAAAGGGACGGCTATGAACACAGGGAAATACAAAAAAGTCTGCTAGATAAAAGTGGAAACAAATTGAGACATAACGCCAAAAAAAACGGGCTACTTTGAATGTGTAAATGAAACGAATTAGCTGCGGCAACGATGGTCTATGTCACATTTCGCCCAAAATGGGGGAACCTTGAGATTTCTTTTTTTTTTCGTGTTAGGACCACAGATTTCCTAGTTTTTAGAATTACTTACCATTAAATCTACTTCTCGTTGTTACTTAATTGGTACAATATATTTCACAATTTTCTCCATCTTCGTACTTACAAATAATTATTTATATTCATTTTTACAGAAAAATACTCAATTTATCCAATTATTATCATAGATTTATTTAGTTGCAAAATGATGAATAGTTTGCAGTAAAATTTCATGTATCAAATTAGGAGTTGAAGTAAAAAATCATGTCTCTAGTGACAGAACTTGATTAACTGATGGTGAATTATGTCTAAATTTGAATCAAAGGTTTGAAAAAAGTTCAAAATATATAGCCATGAACTCAACTATTTTAGTTATATCCTCCTATATCACTAACAAGCATTAGATAAAGTGACCAACTGTTCGGAACTACTATTCATTACCTTATTTCAATTATGGCAATTGATAGATTCATAAAATTCTCTTTAAAATATTGATATAATGCATTATAACTCATAGTTTAAGACAAATTTAATATTATTGATATGAAAAGTGAGTCTTTTCTGTTTCTAAATGCTCTATCTATTGTAAAAAGATGTTAAAAATTAATTTTCATCAAGAATTTGAAGAAAATGTTAAAAATCACAGAAAATAAGATTTGAATGGTCCTAACATAAGAAAATGAGAAATCTCAAGATTCGTCCTTTTGGATGAAATGTGACATAGACTACCATTGCCACACCGAAATTTCCATTTGCTTCCATTAGAACTCCTATCTATCTGAAGAGACAGAATTATTAAAATTTTTTCTTAGTTTAGAAGCTAGTCAAAAATTAGAGACACTGAGAGAACTTTGATTTGCATGGAATAAAACAGTTCCTTTATTGAAAAATACTGTCACTGATCAAAAACATATTCGTTTGAATCTCAATCGACATTGTTTCATTATTCTTATATAGAGTGTAAATTTCCAGTGATCGTAAAATTACTTTTTATATGCACAAAAGTAGTAAAACACAACTTTTTAAGCTTAAAATATTGTGACGCCAAGTAATTCCCCCTGGTTATTGCTGTTTCATTCCCTCACTTTTATTGACTGGTTAATTGCAAAATCCTCCAGATGTTTTCCTGCATTTCACCAAAAGTATTTCAGGTCGGATTTCTTCCTTTTATGAGTTTTTCTTTTTCTCATTCTGTATTCTCAGTCATTTTTATCTTCTGTTTTTTGAAGCTGATCGGCAAAAAAGTTAATTTTTTGTGTCTCTACAGTAAAATCCTTGATGTTGTGATTGGGTTTATAACTATAAAAGTAGGTTTTGTTTCTGTTTTATTGATATTTTATATAAATATTTGAGATTTGTATTTAAATTGGAATCAGTTTATTTATTCACCATCAATTTTACTTTATGAAAAATGCATAAGTTACATGGATTTCTTACTCCTTTCTTTATGGAGTTTTGACGTATAATAATCAAGGTTTTTCGACAGTAAGCATTTTGGAGATAGTTGTAAAACAGATATGGAACATAATTTGTTTCATAATAGTCAATTTATAATTCGAAAACACTAATTGGTAGCCTACGTCTTTTATCTGTTCTTTCTGTAAGTACGGTATTTAATCCTAGTTTTAAATAACTTTGATATAAGGTTCAACCTCCACACTGAAGACTCGAAGAGCGTGAATGGCAGCTTCAGTGGCTGCGACGGTTTCTAATTCTTTGTCCGTCGTCATTTCATAATTTGAGAATATTTCTCCGACTTTTTAAATGAAGGATTATGGAAACTTCTTCAAAAGATGTTTATGACAATACAGGCATTCATAAAATACAAAATGAACTCACGAAGAAGGAGAATAGTATTTTCAAGACTGATAGTACTAGTGAAATTTCATATTTATATCAAAATCTATATACTCACGATACAATATACGACTGAAAAGAAAGAAGTCAATAAATTATCCTATCATAGTCATTACCCATTCAAATAATCTGACATCTGTGTTTCTTTTCATTATCTACTGTCTCCTTGTGTAAACGGAAGTTCTCGTTTAAACTATTGCTTTGTCTATCCATTTTGTTTCCTGCCTTCTCATTACTGAGAACTGATTTACTGTCTTGTTCTTTAATTAATTTAATATAAGGCTCAACCTCCCCACTGAGAACTTGAAGAGCATGAATGATAGCTCCAGTAGCTGTGATGATCTCCAGTTCTCCGTCTATGACTGGTTTTGCTTTAGGGAATTTTTCTTTAATCCATTCTTGAACACAAGGAATTCTACAGGTTCCTCCAGCTAAGAACACAATATCTACGCTACTGAATGAAGCATATTGTGTATTCCAATATTTTGTTTGCTTACATCGATCCTTCCTTTGAGTTGGAAGTGGATGTAATTCAAATGTATTATAAGAAGAATCACTTTCAAAAAGCGTTTTCAATATCCCTTCGAACCACTCTCTTGTGAATTCGACCATTCCCTCAAGATGAGAATGAATATCCGACAAGTCAAACCTGAAATAAATGCTTTTCTCATTTATCATAATATTTGACTCACTCTGTTTTCTCCTCAAAAGAAAGATCATGCTTGATCTTCTTCGCTGCTTCCAATGTTCTTAGTTTCACATCACTTCTTAAGTCCTCTGGAATTGATTTTTCTAGTTCTTCAATAATTATATTGTCAATAGCCCTTCCTGAACATTTTCCATCATAATCCGAATATGATTCTCTGATACAAGTTGCATACATTTTACCCTCATGTTCTGATATTTCATAAACTCTGCAAATACAGGTTCCTCCTCCAATGTCGAAGATGGCAATCTTCTTTCCTGGTTTGATCATTTCAGAATACCTTTCATCGGATAAATAATAGAGGAGATCGGCATGGGTCTCTTCAATGATGTCTATCACTTCTATATTAGCCAACTTCGCTGCTTCAATGGTGCTTGAGATATAATTGTTAGAATATCTTGGGACAGTGATGACTGCCCTTCTTACAGAATTCCTATTATTAAATACATCCTGATACTCACTTGCTGCTTTTGCCATCCTTTCCAGAAAGATTGCGTTGATCTTTGATAGCGAGAAATCTTCCAAACCTCGACAGGTCTGTGATCCTAAATGTGGCTGATCTTTTTTGAGATTATACTTGAAGGGCCATATTGATTGTTTTGAAATATTATATCGATGGCCTTTACTACACAGAAGTTTATGGTCGAAAATAACATGATCAGGTTTGGTCCTGAGTCTTCTGACGGCTGCTCTTCCAATAATCGGTTTCTCTTCATCAAATGAGACTACAGATTCTGTCCAGAGATCTCCAGGAGAAGAGCTGTCAAATGGAATAACATGGATTTGTCTATTCCTTGAGACAGCCAGGACAGTTCTGGTTGATCCGAGGTCGATTCCCATGATATCCGTTCTTGCTTCATATTCTTCAACTAGTTTTGGAATGTGGATGAAATTACAATCTTCAATGGTGTAAGTTTGGAGGTTGGTTTTATCAGAATCTTGAATTTTAACTAAGATGGGAGCTTCTGAATCAGAAATTAAATGTCTGGCAAGGAATAGTGACTTATAGTATGCCGATTGAATACAATTGATACTTTTGAAACCGTATTTGTCTAATTCAGAACCATACAGTTTATTAACCTCCTCTTGACTATCCTTAAAAACAAAATAGACTTGGTTCATTCTGAGACGGAACATCCTTGCGGCGTACTCGAATTTAATACGTATATTGTATCCATGTTTTCTTTCATCTAACTTTTTCCATGTCACTCTTCCTCCGGCAGCTGTTGTGCACTGATATAAAGTAATCCAATAGTTTTGAAACAAAATAATCAACTCCCCAACAGAGTATTCAACTTTTTCTTCCAAATAATAGTTAAAATCCAGTTCTTCTTTCGTAGCGAGATGGACTAGATTACCATATTTCTTGAAATCTTCTTTTTTGTAATAACCATCTTCATTATCTATAGCAATAATCCCAATATAATCTCCATACTTTGTAATTAGCTCAGCAATAATTTCATGGATGGATTTGTCTTCAGGCCGAGAATAATAAGATTGTTTTTTCGTTTTTACATTATAAGTTCTGATGTCAAATTCATAAATCTCCTTTGTGAAATTATACTTTTCAGTAATACTACAAGCAATAGGTTTTTTTTCAGAGCGAGCAACTGTAGACGATGACTGTTCCATTGAATATCAATAAAATGACTATTGACAACATCCTAATAATACGATTTTACTCGATGATGAAACCCCTTCCATTCCTCTTTCTTCTGATTAGACTCCGTGTGTCCATCACTACTTTATCTAAAACTTAGAGACTACGATGTGAACGAAATTTATTGATTATAATTTCCGATATTCAATCTGAAAGTATCAAATCGTTATAATTAAAGTCCATAAAATGCTCTTAATAAATGAAAAAGAAAAATTAAAAACAAAATCAAGTACAGACCAGTGAAATGTTCTTTGAACTGAAATCTGCAAGGTTAATCTCAAAATTAAATTTTATTCACACCTTTGTGCTCTGAATTTACTTTACTCCACCACAGATGAATAACATTTCAAAGATCAAAACCATTATTTACAGAAATCAACTTCATTGTCATTTAAATCAATCTATCAAGAACAATATTACCATCAATAATCAATATTAATATTAATATGAATAAGAAACAAATTAGATTTCAAAGCCGAGTGTCAAATTCCCTGATATTTGACCAGATTTGT
>SWDT01000168.1:0-231634 GCA_009193035.1 Halicephalobus mephisto | reverse complement strand
GAATTAACTTCTCTATCTCCTCAATGATTATATTGTCAAAAGCTCTTCCAGAACATTTGGCATCGTCATTTGACTGTAATTCCATAGTACAGTTTGCATACGTTTTGCGTTCATGTTCTGAAATTTTATAAACTTTCAAGATACAAGTACCACCTCCAATGTCAAAGATAGCAATTTTCATTCCAGGCTTGATTATTTTAGAATACTTTTCATTAGACATATAATAGAGAAGATCCGCATGGGTTTCTTCAATAATGTCTATGATTTCAATACCAGCTAATTCGGCTGCTTCAATGACACTGGTGATCAAAGAATTTTGATATGTACGCCAATTGCTATTGAAAAAATATCTAGGAACCGTAATAACTGCTTTCTTCACAGCATTGCCATTGTTGAATTCGTCCTGATATTCACTAGCTGCTTTTGCCATCTTTTCCAGAAATATTGCGTTAATCTTTGGAAGAGAGAAGTCTTGCAAGCCTTGACAAGTCATTGTTTCTAAATATGGCTGTCCTTTTTTGTCTACATTGAATTTGAAAGGCCATATTGATTGTTTTAAGATATTTTCTCGATGAATTTTATTACACACAAGTTTAATGTCAAAAATAACATACTCAGGTTTAGTTCTGAGTCTTCTTAGCGCTGCGTTTCCAAATAAAGGTTTCCCTTCATCAAATGAGACTACAGATTCTGTCCAGAGGTCTCCAGGAGAAGAATTGTCAAATGGAATAACATGGATTTGCCTATTCCTTGAAACAGCCAAGACAGATCTTGTTGATCCTAGGTCGATTCCCATGATGTCTGTTTTTGGAGAATAATCTTTAACTAGTTTTGGAATGTGGATAAAACTCAAATCTTCAATAGCGTAAGTTTCAAGATGGTTCATGCCATTAGATTTAGCGATGTTAACTAAGACGGGAATGTTCGAATCAGAAATCAAGTGTCTGGCAAGAATCGATGCATCTTGATGTGCTGAGTGAATGAAGTTGACGCTTTTGAAACCATATTTACCCAATTCGAAATTATGAACTGAGTTAAACATCTCTCGGGTATGTTCAAAAGCAGCATGGACTTGACTCATCTTGAGATCGAATATCTTTTCGACATACTCGAAGTTAATCTGTTCATTGAAACAATAATCTCTGATATCTAATATGTTCCATGTCACTTTCCCTTCAATAACTTTTATACACCGATATAATATGATCCGTCTATCTTCAAATTGGATAATTAACTCCCCAACAGAGTATTCAACTTTCGAGGTTAAATAATATTCGAAATCCAGTTCTTCTTCTGTAGGGAGATGGACTAAACTACCATATTCCTTGAAACCCTCTTCTTTGAAATCTTGTTGTTCATATGGTTTTGAATAAAGACTATTTTTGATGACAATAATTCCAATATCATTTCCAAACATTGTAATTAGCATGCGAATAATTTCTTGGAAGATTTTGTTGTCTAACTCGAAATAATTAGACTGCTTTGTTTCTACATTATAAATTTCTATGTTGAATTTATCAGAATACTTAATAATACTACAAGCGATAGACATTTTTAAAGATGAAAGAACAATCAATGATTTTTTTATTGAATATCTAAAAAATCGTTCATGTATCGCACGTTATTCGTCGGATTGTACTGGATGCTTTAACGTTTTCTACGCTTATCATTCTTTCCAATAAGTTATGTTCGTCCGTCGCTGTTCTATCTCAACTTGAAAAACTACAATATAAACATCATTTATTAATTACAGCGGAATCTCGATATAACGCACCCAGGCTATAAGGCACGATTTTAAGGAATTTCAGTCATATTCGACCCTCGATAAAAGGCATCCCACGATATAAGGCACGATTTGTCCGGTCCCTTCAGGGTGCCTTATATCGAGATTCAACTGTACCATTTTTGAAACTGAACCACATAAAATGAAATTATTAAAATAAGAATATATAAAATAACGGTGATGCAAAAAGGAACAAAAGCAAGATAGATTGAAAATCACAATTACGCAAGTTTTTCTTTTTCTTCTATTTCCTCTTTTTTCTACATACAAAAAGAAGTATATGGTATATAATGTATAGACATATTAAAATAGTCCTGATGTATTAGATATATTATATTTACTGCATCAATGCATTAATCTGATATCGGTGCATTGTGTACAATATACAGACATTAAATATAATATATCGAATAAATTAGAGCCGTTTCGATGTACCCTGTTTTGTGTGTGATCACTCGTATCATTGTAAAAATAAAAATGGATGCTGCGAAATATTCCCAAAATTTATTTCTAGAACATTTCAAAAATTTCAATTTCAAACTTTCAGCCCAACTTTACATAGAATTGTATAAATTTATGAAAAATCATATTAGGCTCTAGAATTTTTCATGAGATTTTCAAGTTCCAGAATCTTCTACAAAATTCAAGATAAATCTCAAATTTCCCATTAAATTCTTAAAGAATTGAAAAATTTGAGTGACTTTTTTAAAAATTTAAAATTTTAAAATTCTTTTAAGTTTTCAACGATTTAAATAACTTCCATAAGATTCTCAAAAAATCCAGAATTTTTTATAAAACTTCCGCCGGATATTAATTTTCCCACTTTCTCAAACCTTTTTCATGATAATTGTAATTTTTGATGTTTTCCAGAATAGTTTTATATTATAAGAACAGAACAAAAATTAATAAAGTATAAAAAGGTTGTTTATTAAATTATGTAATTTAAAAACACCATGACACCTGTTCAGAGCAAGGACAATTTAATCAGTTTTAAAATCAGAAAATGGAAAAGTCTCCAGAATTTCCAAAACTACCTCTAGAATCAGTTTTCTACGAGCCAATTGCTAATGTTTTTAGTTTGATTATGTCTGTGATCGGAATTTTCGGAATTGTAACTTCCTTCTTTGTGTGGTTGATTATCTACTTCAGAAGCCCGTCTTCGATGAAGAAATTCAAGCACTTTCTACTCATTTACACAAGTTTCAATTTTCTAGTTGAGGTTGTTATCATACTGTATAAACCGACAGGATTGGCTCCGTATATGATCATCCTCCCCAGGGGCCTACTCCCCAACATTAATGCTTGGATTTCAAGGTTACTGTGGACTTTGTTGTTGGTTTTCGCTGCGGGAATCCCGACTGTATTTCTGATAATGTTGATCGACAGATATTTCGCAATGATTAACATCACTGCAAACCACTTGAGATTCTACCGTAACCCCAGCACTTATCATTTAATCGCTGTTTTTAGTTATCTATGTGTTATTTCCGGATTAACTTATTTAATGTTCTGTACTGATGCCATGAACACTCCAGAAACCACTGCTTCAATAATCCGGAACTTCATAATCGGTGGAGAAGTTTTACTTCAGATTTATCCTAGTCTCTTATCTGCAAATAGAGAAAAAATGATGTCAGTTTTTCCTTTTTTAGGAATCCCCATCTTGTTGTATATTGTTATCTTTACTACTGTATTGGTACTCTGTATACAAAAAATTAAAACTTCGACGACTAGATTTTCCAAAAAAACTAGGTCCAACCACGTCATGTTGTTCAGATGCATACTTTTCCAATGCCTGTCGATTGCTGCATTTTTTGTACTTCCTGTTTTCGTTTTAGTTGCAGGAATTGTTTTCGACTTGGGACAGTACTGTATCTACAGTCCTTTCTTGTTCATCTGGTCTTTCCCTGTTATCGATTCTATCGTAATCATCGTTAGCATTAAGCCTTATAGAACTTTCGTGATCGATTTAGGAAAGAAATTCAGACCACATGAAAGTGTGATTAATACTTTTATTTCGTAAATAAAGTTATTTCAAAAACCCATCGGTCATCAGCAAATTACTGTAATGTTGGTTAAGACTTCTTTCGTATTCATAAATACTGCAATTTTCAACTATTAACCCTGAAAAGTGAATGTAGTTTTGTACCTCATGCGACTTCAACCCAGAAGTTTCCAGATATATTCAGTTAAGATATCTTCAAAATATCTGTTTTGAAAGCGTAAGATTATGAAATCGTCGTCACGGAGAATTAAAATCGTTGTAACCTACTTTAGTTTTCATCAAGTTCTAGAAATTTACGTTGAAATGGATTGCTAACAGTGTCCGTTTTCGTTTTTTACAATAGTGCAAATGTTTACTGTATGGTTCGTAATTTTGGAACTACTGAATATAATATGTTCCAGAATACGCAGATGGGATAATTTCCGAAGCAAGAACTTTAGAAGTATTATTGATAGTTGAGCTTGTGAAGCCTACTAAGAAGAATTTAGAGGTATTCACCCAATTCAAGATGAATAAAAGTATTAATCAATAAGTGTTGATTATAGACATCAGCTGCTACACAAAAAAGGTACATTGCAACTGCTCTAATGTATCGGATGCAGTATCGATATTGAAACAATGCATTGATATCACCTTAACATATTGATATATTGAATATAATATATCTGATACATCAGAGTCGTTCTAATGTATTGATACATTAAATACAATGCATCGATGTCAACTTAATGTGTCCGATACATCAGAGCTATTACAATCTATTGATACGCTATATACTATATAGTATACAGTATACAGTATATGTTATATGCTGTATGCTGTATGCTGTATACTGTATGCTGTATGCTGTATGCTGTATAATATATAGTATATAGTATATGTTATACACTATATACTATATACTATATACTATATACTATATACTATATAGTAAATATTATATGCTATATCCTATATCCTATATACTATGTATCTTTTTTGTGTATATTTGATGATTATGAACTTTTTCTTTTCCCCTATTTCTTCTTTTATTCAGCAATTCTTATCATTATAAAAACAGAAATGGATTTAGCACAAACTAGTCTCGACAAAAATCTCCAAAGTTTTCTAGAATGTAAAGTTAGAGATCTTAGTTACAATTTCCTACAGAATTCTAAAGATTTCAGAAAATTCCTACTATATTGTAGGAGATTTTAGAAGATTTCAGAATCTCTCACTAGACGATAAAATCTTTTTATAATTTCAATCTTATTCACAATATATCTTTTCTTTGTTTAAACATTACTATTTATGAGGTAATTTCATTATTTGGTATTTTTCAACAAAATTACTCTTTTGATTTTATAATTCGATAAAAATGTAAAAAAGTTTATGAAATTAAATAGTTAAAAACACAATTTCGACTGCTTCCTCTTGAGAAAATTGAATTAGTTGGAAATCAAAAAATCAACTAGTTTCCAAAATTTCCAATGCTGTTTCTGAAGTCAAATTTCTACAAACTTGTGGTTTATATTTTTAACTCAATCATGTTCATGATTGGAATTTTCAAAATTTAATTTGATCGAAAAAGTTGTTCATCGAAAAAAACAATGATATTCGAACGACGTCTGGAAAATAAAAGTTGACTGTTAAAATTCATAGAATTTAGCTGAATTTCAGAAGTCAATATGTTATTTTCAGATAAGTTTCAAACTGAAATACGCATGGTAAAATTTTAAATATCTCTTGTATTTTAAATATTTGATGGGTATTTAAAGTTATAAATATTTAAAGAATTTCTATATTCTTTAATAACATCAAGATTTAATTAATTGTAAGTTATTCAAGTAAATCAATGGTTGAAAGGTGAAAAATAGAAGACAGATGGCTGATTGGGACCAGTGATTGCTAGTTTGGAAGACTTCATCACAAATGAATGTGACGAAATTGGACTTTTATTTTCTTCATTTCCTTTTAATTTATCGAATAACCTTTTCTATGAACTTTTTTAATCACAACAAAAATTTCCTTGATAAAAAATCTTCAAAACACTGATTCTGATTTTAGTTTGAAAACAAATTGACCGAAATTTTATTTAAAATTACGAAATCTTAAAAATGTAACCGGCACATGCCGTTTGGAACTTGGATTCCAATCATTTGCATTTTTAAATACTAAAATATATTTTTAAATGACACACTAGTTCCAATCAATATAGCCTTGAAACCGAGTTCAAAGACTTCCCAGAGACACTTATTTTTTAAGTTCCTATAAACAATAAATATTGTTTTATATAGTAAAAATCTAACCTCATCAATAGTACTCTAATTTATTAGAATGTCATCCAATTTATTTTCTCCCATGTTACGTTACAAACTAAGTATTTGAACGACCGGGTGTCTCGTTAATAGGTTCAATCTGAATTTGGCTGTTGTCGAGCGTCTGAACTTTTGAGTCTGAAGGTCGTTTTCTTATTTCATATTTCTTTGCTTTCAAGTTGTGTGGTTTAAACACCCGAGACTTTTTAAATTAACCGGGCTAGTTTCGGCATCCGTTGCCTCACGAAAGACCTTAGGCGATTACTGTACTTGCAATTAGTGATCACGTTTATTAACTTTAATATTAGCGACAAAGGATATTCTGTCTTTCTTGTCTACATTTACATTTTAAGAACTGAATTTTGCAGAAAATGTTTCATCCGAAGCATCCGGATACAGTAAAACCTGAATACATGCCATGTGGCGTCCATATTAGAGTAGGTCATGCGGAGATTTAATGATTTCCAGTAAATTCCAGTGAATTTTCTAGAAACTCGCCAGTATCATAGCTATCGTCAAGTTGGTCCTGGGAGTCTTACTTATTCCTGTGATCATTTTGACTCATACATGGAGTGCGTTTTTGTTTATTATCTTCTTCTTCATTGCTCAAATCACCGTCCTTCTGGCTGACAAATTCGAAAAACCTCGTTTCTACTCCCCTTGCCTTTACATTACGGTAAGTAGTATAATGTATAAATAGTTGCTTTTGTACAAATAAAAATTTCCAGATATTTATGCTCTTCGCTGCAGTGCTTTATCTCGTGATAGCTATACCTGCGATCATTCTTATTCCTATATTCGTCACCGAGCCTATCTACATTGAAAAAAATAAATTTATTTCTTGGATTTCAGTAATTTACTCAGATAATTCAATCGATCCAATAAGTGAGTGAATGTGTTTTTAAATATTTAATTATCTTTGATTTTCCAGAGTTCACAATCACACTTGCCATTTCGGCAGTTATTTTGATTATTTATGTTGTTATTGAACGTTATTGCTGGCAGATTATCCGCAGAGCTCGAACTTACATGATTGACGAAGTGACTTCCGGAAAAGTTCAGAGAAATTGTGCCATAATCGGACACACAGGTCCTTCAATTGCTTAATTCAATTTAAAAACAGTTAAAACACACTAACGGATTTTGTTCTAACATTCCAATATTCTCCAGCACCTTGTGATGTTCACGAATCCAACTGGAAAGCTGGGTCAAAGGAAACGACAATTAGAATTAAATTATTTAAATTTAAATTGTAATTTGTTGTAAAATTTGATTGTGCGATATAGGAATAAAAAGTAAACTTATGATGTTCTTGTTGAATAGCAGTCGTCACGTTTTCCTCCATTTCCAGTAAATTTTGAAGTTGTTTCTTTATATTACCGCAAATAGTGATTAAATATATCAATTTCAAGATTTCTATGACTTATTTAAGGAATATTTTAAATTTATTCATTTCAACTCTACTGTATTTCTAAAAAAATTTATCTACAGACTTTTTTGAGAACAAAGTTCTATGAAAAAATAGTTGTATAGTGTTCATTAATTTCATTTGATCGAAAAAGTTGTTCATCGAAAAAAACAATGATATTCGAACGATGTCTGGAAACTAAAAGTTGACTGTTAAAATTAACTAAATTTTGATGTTACTGAAAAATATAAAAATTCTTTAAATATTTATAACTTTAAACATCCATCAAACATTTAAAATAAAAGAGATATTTAAAATTTTATATCTGTAATTTATTGTTAGCCTTACTTATAGAAATAAATTCGCTTTTTGCATTCAACTAAGGTCCCACAAATTTCAAGTTTTTTTCAAGTAAAGCAATGGTTGAAAGGTGAAAAATAGAAGACAGATGGCTGATTGGGACCAGTGATTGCTAGTTTGGAAGACTTCATCACAAATGAATGTGACGAAATTGAACTTTTATTTTCTTCATTTCGTTTTAATTTATCGAATAACCTTTTCTATGAACTTTTTTAATCACAACAAAAATTTCCTTGATAAAAAATCTTCAAAACACTGATTTTGATTTTAGTTTGAAAACAAATTGACCAAAATTTTATTTAAAATTACGAAATCTTAAAAATGTAACCGGCACATGCAAAGTGATTTGAATCCAGGTTCCAAAAAGCATTCTTAAATTTTCTCTTATTTTTTAAGTTACTATAGACGATAAGTATTGTTTTACGTAGTAAAATCGAACTTCCTCAATAGTACTTTAATTCATCGGAACGTCATATGATCTATGATCTTCTATGGTATACAACGAAAAAAGTATTTAAATGGCCGAGCGTCTTGTTAACAGGTTCGATCTGAGTTTGACTGTTGCCGAGTGTTTCCCCCTTTAAATTTGAAGGTCGTTTTCTCGTTTCGTATTTTTCTGCTTAGAACTTATGTTTTAACTGCTCAATCTTACAGAAAATGTTTCGCCCAAAGTATCCGGATATAATTCAACCTGAATACATGTCAGGTGGAATCCATGTTAGAGTAGGTCATTTGAAGATTTAGTGATTTCCAATGAAAATTTCCCAGAGATTTGCCAGCATCATCGCTATCGTCAAGTTAGTTCTGAGTGCACTCCAGACTATTCCATATATTTTCGCTCATGCATGGATTAGTATTGGATTAAATTTACTTTTTTCTCTTCTTCTCCTAGGCACTATTCTTCTGGCTGACAAATTCGAAAAGCCATGCCTTTATCTTCCTTATCTGATCATTATGGTAAGCAACATGATGAATTAAGAGTTGGTTTATAAGGATAAAAATTCTTAGGCAATCTCACTCTTTTTCTGTGTACTTGGTATGGTAATCGCTACACCTGTGGTCATTCTTAGTCCACTATACATCACAGAAGCCATCCCTATTACCACAAATCAACCAAGTGCTTTGAATTCAACGATTTTCTCAGACAATAAGATTGAACCATTAGGTTGGTGAATGTGTTTTCAAAAATCCAATTATCCTTTATTTCTTAGCCATCACAGCCACTCTCATGAACGTATTAATTATTATCATTATCTATGTTGTCATTGAATGCTATTGCTGGAACGTTGTTCGCAAAGCTCGACGTTACATGATCAACGAAGTCACGTCAGGGAATGTTCAGAGAAATTCTCCCCCAATCGGATTTAAGAATCAGTCGCTTGCCTAACTCAACTATAAAGAAGTTAAAAACTAATCAAATTTGTTGTTAAAGATAATATTAAGCACTAGCTATACACACAAAAAACGGTACATGATATATAATATATGGATGTATTGAGATAGCTCTGATATACCAGATATATAATATTAAATATATTGACATTAAAACAGCTGTAATGTATCAGGTACATTATATTCAATGTGTAAATATATTAGGCTGATGTTGGTATACTGTATTTGAAGTAGCAGCACATTAAATATAACATATCCGATAAATTAGAGCCGTTTTAATGCATCGTTTTGTGTGTATACTGACAAGTTTTTATTATTTTTATGTTGTAATTCCTTAGTATTGAAATAAAGAAGACTTAGATCAAACTTTCATTGAAATTTAAACTTCGGTTTCTATAATTATGGATCATTTTTTAGGTCCTCGATTGACTACCAATAAATTAAGCTACTGTACAAATCATCAAACAAATTAAACGCTGTCTTCTGTGACTATATTTGAGTATCTGACACTTGGGCATAGATTGGCTATATTGTCTTTTATTAAATTTTTCACTATCTTAGCTAATTGTACAGTATCCTAGATTACTACACAAATCATCAAGCAAATTGAGCTCCGTCCTTCATGAATACATTTGTGTAACTGATTCCACGACTCAAAATCATTTATTTTAACTTTTAGTCAAGTTTTCTGAAATCTCAACTATCTAGGCGACGTCTTAGGCTCTTACACAAGTCATCTAATAGGTTGAATTTTATTTCTCTACAACATTATGGAAAAGCCTTCAGAATTTTCAATAATAGCTCTAGAATCAGTTTTCAACAAATTTGTGATTGATGTTTTTGGTTTGATTATGTCTGTGATTGGAATTTTCGGAATTGTAACTTCCTTTTTTGTGTGGCTGATTATCTACTTCAGAAGCCCGTCTTCCATGAAGAAATTCAAGCACTTTCTACTCATTTACATAAGTTTCAATTTTCTAGTTGAGGTTGTTATCATACTGTATAAACCGACAGGATTGGCTCCGTATATGATCATCCTCCCCAGGGGCCTACTCCCCGACATTAATGCTTGGACTTCAAGGTTACTGTGGACTTTGTTGTTGGTTTTCGCTGCGGGAATCCCGACTGTATTTCTGATAATGTTGATCGACAGATATTTCGCAATGATTAACGTCACCGCAAATCACTTGAGATTCTACCGTAACCCCAGCACTTATCATTTAATCGCTGTTTTTAGTTATCTGTGCTATTTCCGAACTTATTTAATTTTCCTTATTAATATTATAAACACTTCAAAAGTCACTGTTTCGATAGTCTGGGATTTCATAGTTTTCAGATTTATCCTAGTCTCTTATCTGCAAATAGATAAATATTAATGTCCAACTATTATTTTACACTCATCCCTGATATACTGTATCTGATCACTTTCTACTGTATCAGTACCTGTGTACAGCTCCAAACTACGAGGATCAAGTGTTCCAAACGAATATAATTTTTATAAAGTGACACAATTTCACCAGTATTTTATCAAATTTCATAAGAGCATTGTTTGTGGTTTTTCTAGAAATTCTTTGAAAACTTTCAACCATGTAGCACCAACAGCTCCATCCACTACCCTATGATCACATGACAACGTCACATTCAAAATAGACACCGATCTGAATCCATTTTCATCCGGAAGTAATCTTTTTTTCTTTTTTCCAATTGTCAAATTGCACGATTGAGGAGGATTCAGAATCGCTGAGAAGTCCTGACTGTTGCCAAAAAAGTTCGTCGCCGATACTGTAAAAGTCCCTCCTTGAAGTTCATGAGGTTGTAATCGACCAGACAAAGCTCTGGCAGAAAAGTCCAAAATGACGTCATTGATAGAAGCCACTCCCTAAACATTCAACAATTACATAATTATAAAAAAATTTAATTTACAAAGTAGTTTCAAAAATTAATTTTAAAAAACTAAAAATTCTAAATTTTCAAAAGTTCAAATCGGATTTTGGAAAGTTTTTAAATTTTTATAAAATTTTTAATAAACAAAATTTAAAATAAATATTATTTCAAAATTATCCCAGTACTAATTTCTAAAGTTTTCTAAAAACTTCAAAATTTCAGAAATTTTTTACAAATTTTAGAATTCTAAAATTTCCAGTATTTATTTTATTTTTAAAAAAATTATAATTTTCAATTAAAAATTACAAAAAACAAACCATATTAGCTGCATCATGAATCACCGGTGTGACAAACCCGTTTTCCGTCGCTACAGTAACCGCAATATCAACAACATTATTTTTCCTAACATGGGTTCCTAAGAAGAAACTATTCGTTTCAGGAACTTTGATACAAGCCATCGCCGCTGCTTTTACTAAAAAGTCGTTGATCGAAAGTTTCCTCGGATTCGGGGAGGATTTCAGCAATAAGTTTAATTTCTGTCTTACTCTAAAATCACAACATTGTAAAAAATAAAACAATTTTTGCAAAATTTTTCGTTTTTAAAAATTGTAAAAAAATTTAAAAAATTAAAAAATTTCTAAAAATTAAATAAAAAAATTTCGGTATAGAATTTTTAATTTTTTTCATTTTTACTAAAATCGTTCTTTTTGTGCAGAAATTTTAAAATTCAAAAAGTATCATATGATTGTAAAAAAATTAAAAATAAAATTAATTTAAAAATTATTTTTTAAAATTACGTAAAAAATAAAATTAATTTCGATAAAAAATTACCAAATTTTTTTTACAAATTTCATTATGTAATTCAAAAATACTGTATTGTTATAAAAATTATAATTTTTAGAAATTTTCGAAAATTATAAAAAATCGATTTTATTTGAAAATTGTCCGATTTTTCATTTTTCCGCCCTCGCAAATTTCTCTGTTTATGTATAAATTTGAAAATCCCAAAAAACCGCTTTTAAATTATGAAATTTTCAAATTATAAAAATTCCAAATTACAACTTACTTTTCGATGGCATCTAGGACAACTTCAGAAGTCAAGTAGTAATGAGGCACTTTCGACTTCGATTCGACAAATTTCTTCGATATCGACTGCTTCAACAACGGCAGATCCAGATGTTTTTCTACAGTATCTCTCGCTGGAGATTTCAGTTTGGATTCTTCGGTCACCAGATCCGCTGCCAAGACCCTTCCGGCAGGTCCTGAGCCCGCGACTTCCCCGAGATCGAGTCCTTTTTCTTCCGCAAGTTGTTTCGCGAATGGCGTGGCTTTGGCGTGATTCCCCACTTCCAGAGCTCCTTTACCGTGTTCCTCAACTTTATCCGGACTTTCTAGCAGACTTGCAGAATCACCAGACAACTTCGAAAAAGCAGAAATATCCGCTTCTTGATCCACTATGATGCAGATCAATTTCCCAACTTTTACGTTTCTGGATCCTTCTGGAAGTATAATTTTAGCCAGGTATCCATCTTCTGAAGACTCGAATCCCATTGTGACCTTGTCTGTCTCAATATCGCACAGCACATCCCCTTCGGCCAGTCTTTCGCCTTCTTTCTTGTGCCAGGCCACGATCGACCCTTGTTCCATCGTCGGACTCAAGGCCGGCAGTTTGATCCTCTTGTGATCCGGTAGAGACATGGTCGTGGAATACTGTCTTATCCTCTGGGTTTTCTGATTGGAAAAATATGAATCAATTCTATTAGGTTTTTGTCGCGATTTTTCACCCACAAATGAAGCAACAAGACTAGAACTGTGCAATTGGTATCTAAAAATGGAACATTTATATATTAAAATACGTCGAACAAGCCTTATTTGAGCCACATGTCGTGCTGGAATTCAAAAACAAAGAGAAACAACTCACGATGAGGGGATTGGAGCTGCAGCAAGACTCACTGCAGCCGCGATCGTTGGAGCCAGTCTTCCAGAAGTCCTATTGTAAACACTTTTTAGCGGCATTGTCGCCGTACCCGCAGGGATCTTGGACATTGCCAAGAAGAATATAGTAAATCTAAAACAGAAGAACAATAACTAGCCTAAAAAATCAATAACCACGAAAAAAGTAAAATTTCGTATACAGAATTTAGCACAAACACAATAAATAACATTTAAAAGTTTTCTTAAACTCGAAATAACATAAAAAAGTCGGAAAATGAAAGTTTTTAAATTTTTAGTATGAGATAACTAGTCACGGAAAAAGTAAAGTTTCATATATCAAATTTACCATATATCCAATATATAATATCCAAAAAGTTACCTACACTCGAAATAATGCAAAAAAAACAAAAACTTTCAAAATAAAAGTTTTTAAATTTCTTAAAGAAATTACGACCAATAAGAAAAGTAAAGTTTCATATATCGAATTTATTATATATGTAATATATATTATTTAAAAAGTTGCCTACACTCGGAATAACGTGAAAAGTAGCTAAAAAGCTCTGAAAATAAAAAGTTTAAGAGCAGTTTTTAGGAGAAGAAACAACTACACAAGCTGCGTCAACGTTGGGAACTCTCTCTTTCTCGTAGGAGAGCGCCTGTCGGGGACAAAGAACAACCAAAAAACTGAAAAAATGAAGGAAAAACTGAAAAAAATAAAAAAATGAGAAAATGAAGAAACATTTCACCCAATTGTCCAAGTGCAATTTAAAAACTGCAAAGGTACTAGAATCGAAAATTTTCAAACTTTGACAAATGTCAAGTGTTACTTCCGGATAGATAAAGTTTCGAAATTTCGGTAAATAGGCTGACAAATAATGAAATATAAAGATAATGAAATATAGTGAAGAAATTTAGTTCAAATAGGAATCCTAAATAGTGTCTGTCATCAATCACTATTCAACTTTTTTATTGGAAATGTTTTCGATAAAAAACAGCTCTGAAAAAATTTAGAATAGTGACTATTTCCAACTAAAGTTTGAACTTTCCGGTCACTATCCTAAAACAACTCCAATAAAATTTAGGATAGTGACTGATCTTAGACACTATCTTTACTTTATTTTATATATCGAAAATTATTCTTAGAAGTCTGGAATAGTGTCCGAAAATTAGTCACTATTCTTAATTTCACTGGAGCTGTCAAAGTCACTATCCTAAAACAGTTCCAATGAAATTTCGGATAGTGACTGATTTTAGACACTATCTTTGCTTTATTTTATATATCGAAAATTATTCTTAGAAGTTTGGGATAGTGTCCAAAAATTAGTCACTATTCTTAATTTCACTGGAACTGTCAAAGTCACTATCCTAAAACCGTTCCAGTGAAATTTAGAATAGTGTCTGTTTCTAGCAGAAATTTGAACTTTCCAGTCACTATCCAAAAACAACTAATAAAATTTTAGATAGTGTCTATTATCAACATTATCAAAGTACTTTTTGGAAATTTTCAATAAAAACAACCCAAATGAATTTTGGATAGTGTACATTCTAAGAACACTCAAATTCCAGTTTATCTTCTCAGATTTCAATTTCTCGATCCGATCCTCAATCAAATTTTTTTATTCTCCCCGCAAAGTGTTGACGAGAAGAGGTTCATTTTCATTTTTTCTAAAAAACGAAGTAAACAATTTTTTTCGAGTTTTTTTCGACCTTGAGACAAATTAATTCAACTTTTATCTTTCAACCACGTGAGGAACTTTCTGAAATTCGGTTATGGACAAAAATCTGCTGATACAGGATCTTTTGTCGAAGTTCATGATGTTTTCAGAGACGATAACTGTAAACATACTTGATCTGTTAATGTTCAAAAGTCAGATGAAGTCTAAAAATAAAAATTTTCATCAACAATAATTTCTCGATTTGCTTTTGAAAGAAATTTTTGACGAATTTAACAAGAATATTTGAAGTGTAATTTTTTGTGAGTTTTCATATATGAAGTTTCACAGAAAATCAGAAATTAAGATTTCAAATTAATTATTATTCAATCGCCTTTTTTGTTGTTGCTTCTGGAAGGATTTTATGTGATGATATAGTGTGATTCGGCGAGTTGAAGATGATTCGTGCAAGGAAATCAAAAAAGAATTGAAAAGTTTGAATCATTTCCGAAATCATTAAATCAAGAATTAAGAAATGATAACCACGAAAATCTTCATCAAAATAGTACAAAAGTTACTGTTGCAAGGGTATAAGTGGTCATATATGATATGCCAAGAAACAGAAGGATGACATGTTAAGACTTCATCGAACCGTCCTTCCAAGTAAAGGTAATACACAACCAGACACTCGGTAATTAATGTATACTTAATATTCTCTGAGGTTCTGAGCATATCCACTTTGTCCGTTACTTTTGAGATTCTTCGCGGCTTCTGAATATCAATGTTTGAAACTGATTGATTCCTCAGTTTATTTCGAATCTTGCTTTCTCTCTCGAACGTGGGTGATTAATCCAAATTATAATAAACACTATCAAACACGAGCGCAATACAATCGATAGAACTTTGCTAACACCGTTAGTAACCTTTGTAGATCGGTGGAGTTATTGCTGTTTCGATCATCAGCCAATTGATAATGATGCTCACTTGATGTCTTCTTCTCTTGTAAACGTATCTAAACATAGCAATACTCTTACTACTGATTTGTGCTGATCCCTCGAACTTGGGTCATTAAACAAACACATTAAAAAGCAAGAAATATAAACAATCATGATAAAACATAATACATTATTACTATTTAAAAGTATTACATAATTATGATGAAATACATTAATCTTGCAATGTAGAGATCCGCTTGTCACTTTTGTACCGATGAATCATCTGCCGTTATTATGGCTAATGCAATCTTCGGTCCTGTTGACAGTATCCTAGTAATCTGTTATTTTCGACTACTTTTATAAGATTATTGCCTGGTCCAGTTCGGCAACCTATGATATAAGTTTGTACATCAATATAAACTTAACAATTGTTATTAAACTTGTTCATTTCTCGATACAATAATAAAAATACTATTCATTTTCCTATATTTCGATATAGTAAATCCTTTTCTTCAGATTATACTCGATTTTATTCAGTTTATGTAAGCAGTAAAAGCAGCATTGGCGATTCCGCAAGAGTTGACTCCTCGTTTCATCTTCAAGTATCCAGATTCTCCGAACGAACTTCCCCAACTGTTCTTCAGAAGCCAGTAAGTTTCTCCATTCATTTCACCGTATCCCACGACCACCATTGCGTGGGATCCTTGAGAATTGTAAGCACAGTCTTCTGAAGAAGGAGAGAAAACTCCAGAAGAGTAGTGGAACATTCCCTTAGTCACATTTACTCCTAAAAGTGTTAATTTCATTTGATTGGAGAATATTATATTCAATTTTGTATTTTTTGTATAAAAATATGCCTAATTTCGGAATTGAACGAAAATTATCCAAAATACAGTAGCTAGATTCTGAATCTAAAGTTAGAATTGGATTGTGATTTTATAAATCTGTTTTTCTGATGAGATATGACTTTAGCATCTTGCTCTATTGTAGTTCATCGAGGATCATCAGTACATACAGCTTCTAGCCTAGATATAAGCCATCTAGATAGTAATAGTCAACGATAAGGATTGTTCAAACTTGTAATCTCCTCTTTAAATATGACTTTAAATTTTGAATCTAAGAAAATTTCAGACATCTCAAAGAACATATATGATTTCGAAAAATAATTAGTTCGGTTAAAATTCATCTAGTAGATTTATGAAATCCCCAAATCAAACATTTTGAAAGTTGATTTTCAATTCTGAACTTAAATTCAGAAGTTAGGAATTTTGTTATTCTTTTCTAGATGTTTTTTGTTCAGATTCAAGTCTAGTCGTAAATTTTGTGTCAGAAAAATTACATAAAATGACGCTGAACAGTCTTACCGATACTGAACGGTCCGTTTTCTACTAACCAGTCCGCCATCTGGTGTTCATCGGTCCCTAAGTATTTATATCCATTGGTTCTATACACGGGAGAAGTGATATTTCGACATTGTTGTCTTCTGCCGATGTAGTAGTAAAGTTTCTCCAAAGTTAATCCGTGTCTTTCGACGTACCTGAAAGCATACGGTCTGTACCCGCCATTACATCCATTGTTGGAGATATCACAATCGATAATCTGTTGTTCAGACAGCTCCAGAAGTTGATTTTTCTTTATTGCGATTTGAGATTCCACAACTCCTGTCACGGCGAAGGCGAAGCAACCTCCGCATTGACCCTGGTCCTTGACCCTCGTGATTTTGTTCTTCGTCCTCCAATCGAAAAACGCAGGTCGGTTAGAATCTGTTTTAGAACTAGTTTCGAGGGGAAAGTCATCAGAAAGCTTTTTAGCTTCTTCGATTTCTTTCACAAAGTCAGAGTAGGGGATTAACCTGGCTTTAAGTTCTTCATCGGAAAAATCTGAAAACTGGTTGACTTCGAAGATAGTATTGGGGTTTTCCTTTTGGAGATTTTCGATCTCATTTAAATTTCTAATGAAAATTTGAAATCGATGGAGAAGTTCTGTCGGATTTTTTTTCAGATCCTCTTTCTGGAATCTGAAACAGAAATTTAAATGCTTTACAAATAAGAAATGACTGAATAGTATGTAATGTACAGGTACACGAAAACGGTTCTGACGTGTGAGATACCTTATATTCAATGTATTGATTCATTAAGTCGATACCGGTGGGTTAAGTATACTGTATCCAATACATTAGAAGTGTTCTTATGTATCAGACACATTGTATTCAATATACCGATATACTAAAACGGATGTAATGTATCAGATTCATTAAGTATGATATTCGTGCATTGCATATAATGTATTAACACACCAAAACGACTCTAATTTATCGGATACATTATATTTAATATATTGATTCATTAAGTGTAATATCGGTGCATTGTATATAATGTATTAACACACCAAAACGACTCTAATTTATCAGATACATTATATTTAATATATTGATTCATTAAGTGTAATATCGGTGCATTTTATATGATATATGATGTATCTGATACATTAGAGCCGTCTTAATCTACTCTTTTTGTGTATGGAAGTATATATGCACACAAAAATAAATATATAGTATATAATGCTACATAATTAAAACGGCTCTAATTTATAAGGTATATTATATTCAATATATCCGATATATTAAATATAATACATCTGATATATTAAATACAATACATCTGATATATTAAATATAATACATCCAATATATTAGCATTGTTTCAATGCACCTTTTTTGTGGGTATGTAACTTGTCAATGATTATTTAATTTTTAAAATTACTTTCGAATAGTGACTTTCAGTGATCTATTAAAGAATGGATGGTGACTAAGAAAAGTATCAAATTTATTGTTTAAAAAAGTGAATAGTGGCTGAAAATTGGAATTGTCGAAATTTTATTGGAGTCATAAAAATCATTATCTAAAAAATAGCTCTAATGAAAAGCCAGACAGTGTTCACTTTTGATTTAAATCAAAATTTTTCAGTCACTATTCATTTTCCTCCTTTGGATAGTGATTCAGACTATTCTTTTAATCACTATCCATTTCCCTATTTTACTTGTCAAAGTTACTGTTCAAAAACAGCTTGAATAAAAAACTTAGTGTATATGTCTATCTCAAATTTGAATTTTTTAGTCACTATCCACGTTCTTCATTCAGTTAGTGACTGAAATTATTATTCGTTACTATCCAAATTTCTTATAAAAACTACTACAATCACTATCCAAAAATAGCTTCAGTGAAAAATGGATAGTGTCCGCTTAGAATTCAAATTAGATCTATTTAGTCACTATCCTAAAGTTCATCTAGAGTTGTGGAAAATTTAAAAAAACAGCTCTAATAAAAAAAAATAGTGTCTGTTTTTTGACTCGAATTTGAACTTTTTTAGTCACTATCCTAAACTTCATCTAGAGCTGTGAAAAACTTAAAAAAACAGTTCCAATAAAAAAAGGATAGTGTCCGCTTTTTGACTCGAATTTGAACTTTTTTAGTCACTATCACTTTCTTCTATGGATAGTAACTTAAATTATTTTTGGTCATTATTCAAAAAATAATTCTAATATTCTTTAAATGTGGTTTTGGAATCAAAATTAATAAAACTGACTCTCGAAGAAACCTCAAAAATGCTTCTTTGTGTTCTGGATTTCCATCAGAAGGCAGTAAGTCTTCAATAAATACGGTATTTTCAAAGTTCTTTTTTTCTTTCGTCACGTGTTTCTTCAGGCAATGTCCGGCGATGATCAGAAGCAAACAAACAAAAAAAATGACCAAAAATGCTTGAAGAAATTTACAAAAATTTCTGAAAAAAATAATTAATCAATAATTCTAAAAAAATAAAACCTGGAATCATTCGTCTTTTTTTTTAACTTTTTTCCGACGATGAAAGAGTCTTCTATGGTGTTCGGCTTCATTAATCACAGATTCCAATTACGCAAGAAAATTCAATATTGCATATGTTCAAAAAATCGATTTTCTTTTTTTTTAGGGAAGAAAGGAAGATGATAAGAACCCCAAAGAACCCTCTGAGATAAGACCAGAAACTGTCTGCAGTTTGATTATCTCATTAAAATCATTTTTTAGCAGACAATTATACAATCCTGATCTGTGATTTATTAAAATTCAAAATTTATATTTATATTTTTCGTTTCAAGACACAATTTTTGAGAATTAAACTTTTTGTGCTGAGACACAATTTTGGGAATTTAAAGTTTTCGTTTTAAGACACAATTTTTGAAAATTTGACTTTTCGTGTTGAGATACAATTTTTGAGAATTAGACTTTTTGTGCTGAGACACAATTTTGGGAATTTAAAGTTTTCGTTTTAAGACACAAATTTTGAAAATTCGACTTTTCGTGTTGAGATATGATTTTCGAAATTTAAAGTTTTCGTTTTAAGACACAATTTTTGAAAATTTGACTTTTCGTGTTGAGACACAACTTTCGAAATTTAAAGTTTTCGTTTTAAGACAAAAAATCATTTTTCATTGGAAAAACCCAGATATCCAGTTCTGTCAGTTTCGGTAAGACATTGTTGAAACAAAAAACCTATAAATGTTGTGCGAACGCAAAACGTCCAAAGTTCGACTTCGAACTCTGATCATGAACTTTGGTAAAAAAGAATTCTGATCTCTGAAAAACAATGTCATCTGATGATCATTAATTTTGCAAATTTTTGTCATTAAAAAATTAAAAAATTGATGATTTCCGTCGAACAAGTCAGTCTTTAATTTTCGAATTTTTATTTACAGTTCAGATTCGTTTTTCTGGACTCCGGTTTTCCGACGTCAATTGACTATCGTAAAGCTATTTTTAATTTTATTTTTGAGATTTCTCGAGTATAACAGAAACGAGGTCATCTTCGAGAAATCCATTTACGGTCTTCGGATTAACAGAATACTATATAAGATGGAAATTTTTCAGAATCCACTAAATAATTTCGAAATTATTTAAAACAAAAATTTTTGGTCTCAATTGGAAAATTTGGAATTTCGTGTCAAGACATTTTTTTCCAGATTTTTTTAAACATTTATGATTTTTAAAATATTAGAATTTCAGAATTCACTAATTTCGAAATTATTTTTAAAAAAGTTTGGTCTCAACTGGAAAATTTGGAATTTCGTGTCAAGACATTTTTTTCCAGATTTTTTTAAAACATTTATGATTTTTAAAATATTAGAATTTCAGAATCCACTAAATAATTTCGAAATTATTTTTAAAAAAGTTCGGTCTCAACTGGAAAATTTGGAATTTCGTGTCAAGACATTTTTTTTCAAATTTTTTTAAAACTTTGTAACATTGATTTTTTTATAGTATGATTTATTTACTCTTTTTGAAAATTTCTAAAATTAAAAAAGCATAATTTTTCAATTTTGGTCCCAACTAGAAAATACTAAAAACTCGTGTCGAAATAATTTTTTAGAATTTTGTCACATTTTTATTTTTTAATTAACGGTTACTGTAAAAAATTTGTGTATTTTTCTTTTTTTAGAAAATGACGTTTTCATCAACTTCTTCGATCAACTCCAATTTCGCTCTGGAGACTTTGCTGCCCACTGGACCTTCTACTTCGACAGAATCAGATCCTTCAGAATCCCGGACAGAAATCGTCGTTGATCGGTCCTCTGACGTCATTTTAGAAATTGATCCGAAATTGAGAATCCAGATCGATCGACCAGTCTACAACCACTCTACTTTCGATGCAGAATTCGATTTTGTTCAATGTGAATCCGATCCTTTACAATTTTCCTTTCCGAAAATTAATGTTAAAGATTTTGGAAAATTTGCCAAGAGCTTATTTCCGCCCTTGGATTGGATTCCAAAGTACAAAAAAAGTTGGATTTTCAGAGATATTGTTGTTGGATTGACTGTTTCGATTCTGTCTATTCCACAAGGTTGGTTTTCAAAAATCACAATTAAAAGCAGACAATATCCAAAGTTTTCATTAAAGTTGTTTTTTGTGATTTTGACAGCTCCAATACAGAATGGATAGTGTCTAAAATCAGTCACTATCTAATTCTCTTATTGCAGCTGATGTTCGGATAGTGACTTTGACAGCTCCAATAAGGAATGGATAATGATCAAGGAGATCTAGTTTGAATAAAAAAAGTAGACATTATCCATTTTTTTATTGGAGCTGTTTTTGGATAGTGATTTTGACAGCTTTAGTAGAACCTTAGAATAGTGATTCAAAAGATCAAATTTGAGTCAAAAAATAAACACTATCTAAATTTCATTGGAGCTGTTTTTTGCAATTTTGACAGGTTCAATAAGGGAAATGGATAATGACTAAAAATTCAAATTTGAGTCAAAAAATAAACACTATCCTTTTTTCATTGGAGCTGTTTTTAGATAGTGATTTTGACAGGTTCAATGAAAAAATGGATAGTGACTATTGAACACTATCCTTGGAGTGATTTTTGCGGTTTTCTAGCGATGGCGTACGCCTCCCTCGCGAGTGTCCCTCCGGTGGTCGGGCTTTATTCTTCTTTTTTCCCGACACTGCTTTACGCCGTCTTCGGGACCTCGAAGCACATCATGTACGGTATGTCGGATCCACTAAAACCTTTCTAAAATTGCCTCAGGGATGTTCGCAGTTCCTTCCCTCATGGTGGGGTCCATCATCGACGACCTGAACCCCGCGAACCCCAATGCCAGTCTTTACGAAAAAGATGTTCAAAAATCCGAAGCCATAGAAATCTGCGCTACAATAACTTTTTGTTTGGGTCTTATTTTTGTTCGTAATTAAATTAAATAATTAAATTTTTTATTTTATTTTAGATTATCATGGCGATTCTTCAACTTCATTCATTGACGGCTTATTTGTCGGATAATCTAGTCGCCGGATTCACCACTGGTGCTTCTGTCCATGTTCTGTTTTCTCAGATTCCGAAGTTATTCGCCATCAAAGTCCAAAGAAGAGAGGGATTTTTCAAATTAGGATTCGTAAGTGAATTTTTTTAATTTTCAAAAATAATAAAATTCATTTTTTTAATTTTCAAAAATAATAAAATTTATTTTTTTAATTTTCAAAAATAATAAAATTCATTTTTTTTCGAAATTTTTCACTTGGAGTTTTTAGAATCCACTAAATACTTTTGAAATTTTCTAAAATCATGTAAATATTAAATTTCACAACTTTTGGTCCTGACTGGAAAATTCTAGAAATTCGTGCTAAGACATTTATAAAATTTTCGTTTTTTTAAAAAGTATAATTTGGGAACTTCAAAACTATTTCAATGTAAAATTTTACAACTTTTGGTCCCAACTGGAAAATTCTAGAAATTCGTGTCGAAACAATTTTTAAAATTTTATTAAATAAATTTTTGTTTTTTATAATTTTAAAAAATTGGATTGATTTACAGATAACCTATGACTTACTGACAGGAATAAAGACGTCTAACATGGCGGATTTTTCGATATCAGTGATCTCGATAGGGATCCTCATGACCGGAAGATACCTAGTGAACCCGAAAGTAACAAAAAAACTCAAAGTCCCGATTCCCTTCGAATTATTGATTGTAAGTTTTTTATTTTAAAAATTAAAATTTAAAAAAATTTATTTTATTTTAAAAATTAACATTTAAAAAAATTTATTTTATTTTAAAAATTTAAGTTTTCGAAAATTTATTTTTTCAAAAATTTATTTTATTTTAAAGATTTTATTTTTTGAAAATTATTTATTTTTTAGGTAATTCTCTGGACGATTATTTCTAAAATTTTTTTCTTCGAGAAAAATTTCAACGTTTTGGTGGTCTCCACGATCCCGACAGGGGTCCCGACTCCCCAACTCCCGGACTTCTCCAGAGTCCCTAGTCTTCTTCCACGAACTGCTCCCATAGCTGTCGTTATTTTCGGAGTTACAATTTCTGTCGGAAAACTTTTTGCGAAAAAACACGATTACAAATTTATTCCTGCCCAGGACCTCCGGGCAATGGGGTTCATCCAACTTGTTGTTAGTTTTTTCCGATGTCATCCGGGTTCTGGATCTCTCTCCCGATCAGCAGTGGCCAGTCAACTAGGAGGAAAATCCCAATTTGTTTCCGTAACTTGTGCTTCTGTGGTGTTCATCGTAGTACTGTGGCTGGGTCCATTACTGTACCACCTGCCCGTCTGCGTACTGGCTTCGATCATCTTCGTCGCCCTTCAAGGGATGCTTTCTCAAGTCAAATCCCTCCCTGTCCTCTGGAGAACTTCTAAAATTGATTTTGTAAGTTCCTTAAATTGCAAAATACTGTGACGAATATCTAGTACACAACAATCTAGAACAAAAATATCTGGTACACAATAATCTAGAACAAAAATATCTGGTACACAATAATCTAGAACAAAAATATCTAGTACACAACAATCCGGGACAAAAATATCTAGTACACAACAATCTAGAACAAAAATATCTGGTACACAACGATCTAGAACAAAAATATCTAGTACACAACAATCCGGGACAAAAATATCTGGTACACAATAATCTAGAACAAAAATATCTGGTACACAATAATCTAGAACAAAAATATCTGGTACACAACAATCCGGGACAAAAATATCTGGTACACAACGATCTAGAACAAAAATATCTAGTACACAACAATCTAGAACAAAAATATCTAGTACACAACAATCTAGAACAAAAATATCTAGTACACAACGATCTAGAACAAAAATATCTGGTACACAGTGGTCTAAGACACAAGCATCACGAAACCTAATGAACTAATATTAATTTTTCAGTTCACTTGGATAGTGGCTTTTCTGGCAACTGTCTTGTACGACGTTTCTGAAGGGCTTTTGATCGCTGTGGGATTTGCTCTGTTTACTGTAATTCTCCACACTCAAGTCCCGAGATCGATTTCCGTCGGACGGGTGCCGGGGACGGAGCTCTACAAAGACCTTTCTAAATACCGTAAACTAGAACTACTTCCGAAGATTCTGATTCTCAGATACGATGCTCCATTGCTCTTCGTCAACGCCTCCAGATTCGTCTCCACAACAACAGAAATCGTTTTACAAGAACATCAAAATTCAAAAATCATTGAAACCGAAGATTCTGATCCAGAAGACAATCCTCAAAAACCGAAAAATTACAAAAATTTCTTTGTTTTAGATCTCTCGAGTGTGGCCCAAATCGATCAAATGGGAGTTGAAGCCCTCAAGGACCTCCACACCGAAGTCACAAAACTCGGGACTACCGTACTTATCGCCACCCCAAAATGTGAGTTTCTTACCGTAATGCAAAAATCTTCAAAATTACTATTTTTACAAAATTCGACACAAATTTTCAAAACTCAAATTTTTTTTAATTTCAAAAATAATTCATAAATCCAAAGAAGTTTTAGAAACTGTTGAGATTTACGAAGGTCTCAGATTCTTCCACCAGATACCGGAAGATTCTCGAACCTTCTAGAATTCTAATTTTAGAGCTGTCAGATTTCTGTAAATCAGCGTGATTACGTGAGGGATATGAGTTTCTTATTTGTCCAAAAAAACAAGATTAAGCACAATAACAACCATACATTAATTCTTCAACACCTCTACGGTATACAGTATGCTCATGTCAAGTACTTAGAAATTTCCTTTCGAGACCCTACGTACTGGATCTGTTTTTGTAACAACCAGTTAATACACCGATATAACAAAGATTAATAACGACACCAACTATATACTAATTAATTCTTCAACACCTCTACCGTATACAGTATGCCCATGTCAAGTACTTAAAAATTTCCTTTCGAGACTCGGCTTACTTACGTAATAACTAGTTAACACACCGATACAACAACAAATATAAAAATTTTAAAAAACTAATTTAGAAATGACCTCCATAAATCCTCAAATCCTCCCAGAATCTTTAATTTTAAATCCAAAAATTTCCAATGACTTCTGAAAAATCCTAAAAACTTCTAACAATCTAATCTTAAAAAATCCCTCACACTTCTACAAAACCATAAAATCCTAAAACTTTTAAAATCTCAATCCCCAATTCCAGCCCCAATCCGAGATTTATTCTGTGCTTGCGGACTGTTCAAAGCCGTTCCAAAAAGCCAGTTTTTCCCCTCAATCCACGACGCCGTGCTTTACGCTCAGAATTCCGAAGGACTTTCATGAAATACTTTCATCACAATTCCATTCTATCGTACAGTTTCAACAATTAACGATATCTTTTGGATTGAAAGAAATAAATGATTTGTATTATTTAACCGTCATATTCCACCATTTGTGAATTCAGAAGATGCCATTTGTGTAATATTGAAAATTATCGTACAGTCTCGTCGTTAAGGAGTCCCTACTCATCTCCACCATTCCTATAATGAGTTCTTGCATCTGTTGTTCTGTACAATTAACGTGAAACCGATCTCGAAGTTGTTTTACAACATTTTGACCCCCTCGAAAACATGGAAGTTGAGAACCTGCAAAAATTTCCACAATTACATTATAAAAAACCAAAATTAAAACTATTTTAAAAAATCATCTAAAATCCATATTTCATGTAATTTCAAATTTTTTTGTTAAACTTTCCAAAATTTCAAAAATTTTCTACGAAATTACCAAATATTGTGAATTTTCAATAAAATTCAAAAATTTCCACAAGCTACCGTAATATTCCATAATTCCCTACAGCTTTACAAATTTCTAAAACCTTATAAAATCAATGAAAATTATTGTAAGATTTCAAAATCTTCAATAATTTTAAAAATAATCAAAAAAATCTTAATCTTACAAAATTTAAAATTTAAAATTTTCAAAAAAACTCACCATTAATCATAATCTCGACGATGTTAATCAATCTCTCATGATGTTTTCTAGCAGCTATCAATCCTTGTAACATTAAAACTTTAAAATATTCAAACATTTCCGATCTCATTCCTCCCATAACATCTATCAATTCCTGTGTCAATTTAAATGGTGATGTTTCAAAACCCAAATTTCTCGGCGAAATAGATAAAATATATCCAAAATCAATATGAATCAAATGTCCATCTGCATCCAGCATGATATTACCGTTATGTCTATCTTTCACTTGTAAAAAATAACAAGCCAAAGAATAAGCTGCACAACTATGGATAAAATTCGATTGAGCTCTTCTAAAATTTTCCGACAATCTAGATCCATAATTAATCAAAAAATGAGATAACAAAACAGGTGGATATGGCTGATCCGCATCATCTAATGAAGGATTAGCGACTAGATTTTTCTTAATTTGATGAAGTGAGCAAGCATTCAATATAGGTTCAATCATCCCAGAGTCGTGAGAATTGACAAGAATTTTATAAGGCCTCAAATAAAGTGGAAGTTTTTCTTCTTGCCATATTTGCTGAAAAAAAACTTTTCACACATAAAATTTGATTTCCCCATATACAAATCCCTACTTTTTTATGAATAAAATTAACTTTCCATATATGAAATCAACTTCTTCATGTACAAAAACAATTTCTAATACATCAAGTAGTTTTTTCATATATGAAACTAATTTTTCCATATATAAAATTAACTTTAACCTTACCTGCAATGTTGTTAATAACTGGTAAGCAAGTAGTTCTTGTCTCAAATCATCCCCAGTTTTAATAATCACGGGCAATAACCTCCATCCAGGCAAAGTACCATAAGGCGACGACTCTCTTATCCTGATCAGTTTTTCCTCCCAAGGTTCGCTCATAGCCGAAGCTGACGGATCTTCAGGACAATGTTCCATTTTTTTCCTTTTTTTCTTCTTCAATTCGCTCAATCTTTGTCTAATTTCAGCCGGATTCAAAATACCTCTTGATTTGCTTCCTTCAGAAGGCTGAGATTGTGGAGCAACATCTTCAGAATCTACCGAAATTTGAGAAGCCGATTCCGCTTTGTCATCGATGAAAAGTTTATCAAACTGAGTCAATTTTTCATCATCCAAAACCGCATCATTCAAACTCAAACATTCCGGTTGTTGAGGAGATTCAAAAACCGTATTTCCCGATGGAACTAGACTCAATGAATCAAGAGCTGAATTAGAACCAGGACGAGCCTTCAACCCAGGAACTGCCAGATTAGAATTTGAAGAATTCATCGACGGAGTTCTTATCCTCTTGTGGAACTAAAAATAAAACCATTAAAAATTAAACTAATTACAAAATAATTTTAATATAAATTTCTTAGAAATAAAATTTTAAAACATTTTCAAAATTTCAAAATCCTAAAAAACTTTACTATCAGTAAAAATTTTCTATAAAATTTCCACAAAAATCTAATTTTTTATAAAATTCTTAAAATTTTCACAAAATTCAAAAAATCTAACTTTTCATAAAATTTCTTATTTAATGTAATAAATCCAAAATTAAATGACTCACTTCTGTATCACCTTCTGGAAGTTTCTGTGGCAATTTCGATTTATACAAATCTTCAACCTCTATCACTTCCACATAAATGCAATAAGGAGCTTTATCCTTGCTATTCAAAACACATCCACTAGTATGAGGAATTCTGACAACAAAATGCTCTACAGTATTTGCGAACAAAGGCAAATAAACTCTCGCAGGTAGATTCAAGTTCAACATGAATAATTCATAGACCAATCTGTGGCTTTTGTCAGCTTTCAAAGGAATATCTTTCAGCCTATTTCCTATGTTCATTAGAGCTTTCACAAATTCAATCTCGGGTTTTGTCTTATGATCAGCTCCACAAACACATTCAAACCCATCATCATCTGGTACTTCACATCTACATCCATCATCAAAGGCCCTTCCTGTGGACAAATCTCCTGGAGTTGCCGGGATAGATCTAACACTTACTGCTGAATCGCTTCTGTGCATACCGTTTTCTTGTTTTTGAGCACCTACAGACGCCAGAGAATTCGTCGAAGCCGCAGCAATATTAGGTGCATCCGATCTGGATCTAGTATGGAATCCATTTCTCGAATTACTTCTACTTGAAAAATTATCTTTTAAAAATTCGTTAAAAATTTGTTGATATAGAGCATATCCTTGAGCTTTGTTTGACTGTTTTCTAACTTGTTCCACTCCATACGCTTCCAGTAACCAGTAACATTCCAAAGAAAACAAAACCGACCCTTTGCATCTAGTCAGAATATAGGGATGGAGGACTTGAGCCACGTCAGGCATGTTAATATACATCGTAATCAATTGAGGAATATAAAAATCCACCGTACTGTCGGGAAATTTGAATAATCTATTTCCCAAATAAGACAAAACACCTGGTTCTTTCGATTTAAATAGGTACTGCATAGCGATCGTGATGTCAAACAACGGGCTCTCGAACAACCTCAATAACAAACTGGATTTTTCTTTCAATTTTTCCTGATATTCATCAGATTTTTCTTCGTCTTCATCCACCTCTGTTATCCTTCTGTTACTTACTCTGATCGAAGAAAGCGAAGTGTAACAATCGACCGTCATTTCGGAAGTTGATTCTTCTTCGGTTTGGCCTTCGATTGAGAAAGTCGCCTAAAAAAGCATTATTACGTCTTCCGACAATTCAAAACAAAAATTAGATATAATCTAAACCAGATACACCTCCTTCCAGCAGTAAACCAGTCACATGCCCTCGGGCTAAAAAAATTCCTCAAGTGAAACTGACCTGAGATTTCGCAGTTCTTTCAGAAAGATAACGGGGAACCGAATTGTCGTCCATCTGGAGTAATTCGTCGAAGGACAGCACTGTCGTCGTTGAATGCGTCGGAGTGTTGTTGGAACTTCCGGAGTCCGTCGACAAATTAAAAGTTTCTCGAAGGACGCATCTGGAAAAATATAAAAATCACAAATAATTAATTCTGCAAAATTGGAGGGAATTTTCAGAAGGTTTTAGAAAGTACAGTAACCTACGTGACGATTTCGATTACGTAGGATAGTTATCTCATAATCTGACAAGATTTCATACTTAGACATAGTGATATAAAAACTAAAATTACGGCGAAATGGTCTCGACGGGAATTCTTAAAGATTTAAAAAGTTAAAACAACCTACAAGATGATGATTTCGTAATCTCATAAGATTCCGGAATTTAAATATGTTATTGTGGGAATTAAAAAGTTAAAATCACTACGAAATGGTCTCGACGGGAATTTCCGAAAATCAAAATAATCTAACATTTTAATTTTCCGCGACCTTATAGTTCCAAAGTTAACGTTCTAGAACTATATTTCTCCTATATAAACTCATAACTTTCTAGAATTCTATCAAATAGAGTACAGAGTCCTCTATATACCTTTTAAAGTTAAATTTCATATATAAAAATATCAACAGAAACTAAAGAGTCAAAAACTAACATCAAACTACACTGAAATATTTTTTGTTTTTGAAACAAACTAAAAATTTTACACGTGGCAATCTAATGTCAAAAATAAAAACTTCCATATGTGAAAATTAAACCTACTTTGAACAGACTCCTTTTTTAGAGTGGTTACATTCATCCGAAGAAAATCGACCAAACATCGGGACAAAAATCAAGAAAATTTGAATAAATCTGGATTAGGAAGCTTCGCGATCGCTGCATAGCAGCTAATCAACGAAGAATGTTTTCAACAGCAATGTGATCTGGACAAAGTGTAGGAAGACGCTGAATCGACTCCAGAATCCAGGACGACAAAAATAAACAATTCAGTCACGTTTTTTAGCCAGTCAAGTCCGCGCACAAGAGAACGCAAATATGAAAATGGACTGGCAACTAATGGCGTCAGACACACTTCGCCAAAAATGCGCACAGAAAAGTTGGAAATTTTTAGGATTTTGTTTTTTCTTCATTATTTTAAGGTTTTTCTTTTAATTTTTGTTTTTCAATATCCTCATTATCCCGGATTTATTTCTAATCCGCTTTACTTATGAATTTCGGACTTTTTATTTTTTTTAAATTCGAGATTTTTGAAAACGTTCAATTTTTAAAGTAATTAAAGTTGAAATTACATTGTTTAACTTCTGAAGATAAGTTTCTCTCCAAACTTGGGTTTTTAGGTTTTCGAAGCAAAATTAGTCAAAAAAATCGATTTTAATTTTTAAAAATCGACAATTTCGAACATGTTATAAAATATATTTTTCAAAAAATTGAAATTTTGTAAAATAAAAAATATAAAATTTTAAATTATATTTTTTCTCATACATCAAAGGGAAAAAGTTTGAATTTTTTCGAACTTCTGGAGCGAAATCCAGAATCCTACTTTTTCGAAGCCTTCTGATTTCGGATTCTGCTCCAGAAGGCAGTTCCGAAAAGTCAAATTTGAACATTTCGTAATATTTTCCGAATCCGATATATGAAAAAAATTTTTTTTATTTTTAAATTTTAAAAAATTTTATTTTTTTAAATTTTTTTTTATTTTTTAAAAATTTTATTTTTTTTAATTTATAAAACTTTTGAAATCTGTAATTTTTATTTAAAAAATATTGTCTATTTCACAATTTTTATGTGCAAAGTGCAAATATAGCTTATCAAAATTGATTTTTTATCGATTTTGTTTTCTATTTTGATTTTAAAGAAATTTAACTCGGAAATTATTTCAATGGACGATATTTCTCTTCCAAAGTGCTTTCTGGTTGAGTATTTTTTATTTTTATTAATAAATATTTTTTTATTTTTATTAATAAATTTTTATTTTTATTAATAAGTTTTAATTTTTTATTTTTACTTTTATTAATAAATTTTAATTTTAATTTTTTATTTTTATTAATTTATTTTAATTTTAATTTTTAATTTTAATTTTTACTTTTTACTTTTTATTTTTAATTTTTATTAATTAATTTTTTTCACTTTTATTAATAAATTTTTTTATTTTTTATTAATATTTTTAAAAAGTTCGAAATTATTTCATTATTTCATTTTTAGATTTTTTTACTTTTTATTAATAAATTTTTTTATTTTTGTAGATGCCAAATGTCGTGTCTAAAGCCGATGTCGATCGCCTGTTTCCCGTCTTGATTAAATCCTTAAAAGTAAAGTTTTCAAATTTTTAAATTTAAATTTAAATTTTAAATTTTTTAAATTTAGGACTTGTTTATGGAAAAATCGGAAATTACTGTAGACGTGCTTCGGAATCGTTTTAAAGCTGTTATAGGAAAATATATTCAAAAAAATTCAAAGTTTAATTTTTCTGAAGATTTATTGAAAGAAATTTTTGATAAATTTCTTCTAAATTGGAATATTTTTCTCGATTGTCCGCCAAATTTCGAAAATGAGATGTTAGAAATCGCTTTTGAAGCTACATTGGACGATCTGAAATCCGACGGAATTATTGTTGGAAGAAAAAAATCAGATAATATTCCTACAAATAATCCAAAAAACATCCTTATGGAAGATTTAGAAAATCCCCATGGAAATAATTCAGAAGGTATTCTTGTAAAAAATCGAAGAAATATATTTTTGAAAAATCCGAAAGATGTCTATGAAAATATTCTAAAAAATATCCCTAAAAAGAATCCAGAAGATACATTTATGAACGATCCTGGAAACATTGTTGTGGAAGATTTAGAAAATCCTCATGAAAATAATTCAGAAGGTATTCTTGTAAAAAATCGAAGAAATATATTTTTAAAGAATCCGAAAGACGTTTATGAAAATATTTTGAAAAACATCCCTAAAAGGAATCCAGAAGATACATTTATGAACGATCCTGAAGAATCTCTTGTTGAAAATCTGCATAAAAATAATTCAGAAAATGTTCCTGTAGAAAATCCGTTTGAAAATAATCCAGAAGGCATTCTTGTAAAAAATAGAAGAAATATATTTTTGAAAAATCCGAAAGATGTTTATGAAAATATTCTGAAAAACATCCCTAAAAAGAATCCAGAAGATACATTTATGAACGATCCTGGAAACATTATTGTGGAAGATTTAGAAAATCCCCATGGAAATAATTCAGAAGGCATTCTTGTAAAAAATCGAAGAAATATTTTTGTGAAAAATCCGAAAGATGTCTATGAAAATATTTTGAAAAATATCCCTAAAATGAATCCAGAAGATACATTTATGAACGATCCTGGAAACATTATTGTGGAAGATTTAGAAAATCCTCATGAAAATAATTCAGAAGGTATTCTTGTAAAAAATCGAAGAAATATTTTTGTGAAAAATCCGAAAGACGTTTATGAAAATATTCTAAAAAACATCCCTAAAAAGAATCCAGAAAATACATTTATGGACGATCCTGGAAACATTTTTGTTGAAAATTTGCATAAAGATAATTCAGAAAACTTCCTTGTAAAAAATCCAGAAGGCGTTTTTACGAAGAATCCAAAAAATGTCTATGAAAATATTTTAAAAAATATCCCTAGGAAAAATCCAGAAAAAAATATAAAAGAAATCACACGTCCGAAATTCGATTGTCCAGTTTGCTTGGATTCTTATTTTGTCGATGATGGACGAGTTTGTTGTGTTTCTTTCGAATCCAATATTCCTGGTCCTCATTCTGTCTGTATCGACTGTATTCGGGGAATCGCCAGAGCTGCCGTCACCGATACTCCCACCGCCGACGGCGTTGGACTCCCTTGTCCCATTTCTGAATGCAAAAATATTTTTTTAATGAGTAAGTTTATTAAATTTAAAAAATTATTAAATTTAAAAAATTATTAAATTTAAAAAAATTATTGAATTAAGAAAATCATTAAATTTTTAAAAAAAATTAAAATTTTCTGAATTTTTATTATATTAAAAAAATAATATTTAAAAAAATCATTAAATAAATTTTTTAAAGAAAAACTGAATTTAACAAAAAAATTTTGTAAAGAAAAATTATTTAAAAAAAAAATTAATTTTTTAAAGAAAAACTGAATTTAAAAAAAAAATTAATTATTTTTACTGAAAAATTATTTTTTTTTAAAATTAACTTTTTACTGAAAAATTATTTTTTTTTAAAATTAACTTTTTACTGAAAAATTATTTTTTTCAGGTGATTTTGATTTTTATTTGGAAACAGATACTCAAACTGCCCTACTGCGACGAATCCAACACGAATCGATTTTACTTGCCGAATTGGAGGACCTCAAAGTTTGTCCTGGATGTGGTTTTCAGGTTTGTGTCGACAGTAATTTCAAATTTTACACTTGCCAAGAATGCGGAAGAATCCAATGTCGTAATTGTGACAGAATTTACGACGCTGTTCACAAAGGAAAATCCTGTGATGAAATGGATCAAATAGAAACCAATGCAAAAACAGAAAAAGAAATGTAAGTTTTTTAAAATACAATATTCAAATTAATAACTGTTAAAATTTCAAAAAGTAATTCATAATTTTTATAAAAAATATAAAATTTATAATTTTTTATAAAAAATGTAAAATTAACAATTTTTAAAAATAATTTTTATAAAAAATATAAAATTTATAATTTTTAAAAATAATTTTTATAAAAAATATAAAATTTATAATTTTTAAAAATAATTTTTTATAAAAAATATAAAATTTATAATTTTTAAAAATAACTTTTTATAAAAAATATAAAATTTGTAATTTCTTAAATAACTTTTATAAGAAATTCATATTTTGCAATTTTTCTTAAATAATTTATAAAAATTCTATAATTTGTAATTTTTATATGATTTTTTTTAAAATTCTTAATTTTGTAATTTTTATAAAAATTCTATAATTTGTGATTTTTATATGATTTTTTTTTGAAAAACTCTTAATTTTGTAATTTTTATAAAAATTCTATAATTTGTAATTTTTATATGATTTTTTTTAAAATTCTTAATTTTGTAATTTTTATAAAAATTCTATAATTTGTAATTTTTATATGATTTTTTTTTGAAAAATTCTTAATTTTGTAATTTTTATAAAAATTCTATAATTTGTAATTTTTATATGATTTTTTTTTGAAAAACTCTTAATTTTGTAATTTTTATAAAAATCCTATAATTTGTGATTTTCACACGATTTTTTTTTGAAAAATCCTATAATTTGTGATTTTTATAAAAATTCTTAATTTTGTAATTTTTACAACGTGATTACAGTGCCCCGGAACTCTCCGACATTGTGGTTCGGAAATGTCATCGTTGTCATCTGAATTTTGTGAAAACGGACGGCTGTAACAAGATGAAATGCCGGTGTGGAGCTGTGCAGTGTTATCTTTGTCGAGAAACCATCACCGATTACGACCATTTTTGTCAATGTGGCGGCGACATTCCACAAGACCAAAGATGTCCCAGATGCTCCAAGTATTGTCGTCTTTGGGCTGATGCCAGTAAAATAGACAATCAAAAAATTGAAAAAATAAGAAAAAAAGCGGGTATTCATCCAATTAAGTAAAAAATTGTTTTTCTTGAGATCTATAAAGAGGTCAATGTCAAAATTAAAGTAAAATTTTCACACAATTAGACCAATTTGTCAAAATATTGCGTGCAACCTGCGGATTTTTTTTATTTTAATTTTTATATTTATCAATGTGCTTCAATATTGCACGCAACCTGTGGATTTTTTTAAATTTTAAATTTTTATATTAATCAATGTGCTTTAATATTGCACGCAACCTGCAGATTTTTTCCTTTTTACTTTTATCTCGATCAATTTGTCAAAATATTGCACGCAACCTGCAGATTTTCACTTTAGTCTTTATCTCGATCAGCCTGCCAAAAAATTGCGCGCAACCTGCAACTTAATTTTTTTTCAATTTTGACCAATCTGCCCCAATGTTGCGTGCAATCTGGAACTTTAATTTTGATTATAAATCTGATGTCGACCTCTTCATAGACTTTGGCATAGGTTACGGTTATCTGGATGTAATTCCGAAAGTTACACGTTATTTGGTTTTTTTTTTGTTTTCCAAAATGAGATTATCTAAAAATCAGTGATGAAAATTATGACTTCATGTGCAGTAATAAATCCAAATTATGAAATCTATCAAATAAAATACTTTTAAAAAATTTTATAAAAACTTCAAATATCTAAAGTTTTAAATTTTAAAATTTCTAAAAATTCCCAAATTCGCGGCGGGACCATTTCATGAAAATTTCTATTTTTAATTATTTCTGAAATTTTTCCAAAGCTTCTAAAATTTTTAAAGATCTCAAAAACTTTAAACATCTGAAATTTCTAAAAATTCCCAAATTCGCGGCGGGACCATTTTATAAAAATTTCTATTTTTAATTATTTCTGAAATTTTCAAAGATCTCAAAAACTTAAAATATCTGAAACTTTAAATTCTAGAGGTTTCTGAAAATTTCCAAATTCGCGGCGGGACCATTTCGTGACAGTTTTTGTTTTTAATCTTTATAAAAGTATAATTTTGACAGAATTTCACATTTTCCACTGAGTTTTGATGAATCCTATCTTTGATATTTACTCGTAATCCATGGGTTGTTTCATTTCAAACTCGGGCAACTCGAATTCGAGTGGGGTTCGTTAATCCCGTTGTCTTCTTCGAGTCGACCTCAGGCAGCGGGAAGCCGAAGATAAATTTTTATGAAAAATTTGTTTTTGGATTACTTTGTCAAATTTAAAAATCCATGTTTTTACAACCATGTAATTCCGAAAAATCAAAGAATTTAGGTCGGACTAAAATGAACAAATTGCCGTGGGAACTTCGGTTTCGATTTTTTACTTTTCTTCCAAGTTTTCGAGACAGATGGTCCTGTTTGGTCCTTCTTGCCATCTGGCTGATCACTTTGATTCATAATCCAATTTTTTACTAAAACAAAAACAGATTACTGTAAAAATAAATTTTTCCTAAAAATTCCAAAAATTTGTCTCAACACGAAATTTTAAAACTTTCCAGTCGAGACCGAAAGTTGCGGAATTTTACATTTTAGTAATTCTAAGAAATTCTAAAACTATACTATTTCAAAAAAATACATTTTCCCCAAAAACTCCAAAAATTTGTCTCAACACGAAATTTCAAAACTTTCCAGTCGAGACCAAAAGTTGTGAAATTTTATATTTTAGTAATTCTAAGAAATTCTAAAACTATACTATTTCAAAAAAATACATTTTCCCCAAAAACTCCAAAAATTTGTCTCAACACGAAATTTCAAAACTTTCCAATCGAGACCGAAAGTTGCGGAATTTTACGTTTTAGTAATTCTAAGAAATTCCAAAACTCTACTACTTCAAAAAAATACATTTTTCCTAAAAACTCCAAAAATTTGTCTCAACACGAAATTTCAAAACTTTCCAAACAAGACCGAAAATTATAAAATTTTGTTTTTATTTAATTTTTTGATTTTAAAAATATTTTTAAAAAATTTTATTTGACAATTGTAAACAAATGACTTTTTTGAAGTTTATTTTTTTAGAATTTGAAAAAAAATTTTTTTACCAAAAATCGCGCGTTTTTCTTTGTTCCAAAAGTTTGGATGACTTTCAGGAAAAAATTCCTGAATCAAATTGATTGATCGGTTGTCTGTTTGAACCGTTTGGAAGTGAGATCTGGACAGACTGTAAATCAGGGCCCATTCCCGCTGGCGACAGTTCCGGCCGACCACAGCCCGCTTTGATCATTTTTTTTCTAAATCCTCAAATTTTCACTTTTATTTATTTTTAATTAAATAAATTTTTTTTTAATTTCCAAAATTTTCAAAAGTCTTGGAGTAGTTTCCAGAATCCGACTGGAGGTTCTGAAATCTTCGAAAATTTCACAGAAGATTCTAAAATCCTTCAGAATCTAGTGAGGATCTTCCGAAACTTCTAGAATCCAGTATAAACTTTTGAAAGTTTTACAGAAATTTCTTAAATTTTTAAAACTTTCTTAAAATTTTCTAAAATTTTTTAAATTTTCTAAATTTTCTTTAATTTTCTAAAATTTTTTAAAATTTCTTTAATTTTCTAAACTTCCTTAAATTTTCTAAAATTTTATGAATTCAAAAACTTTTGAAATTTTTTCTAGAAATTTCTGGAATTTTCTGAAATCCAATAAAAACTTCTGAAATTTTTTTCAAGTTTTTAGTTTTTAAAAATTTCAATTTCTAAAAATCCCAAAAATCATTGAAAATTTCGAAACAATTTTTATTTTTAATTTAATAAAAATATAATTTGAAACTGTTTTTAATTTCCGCAAAAAATAAGCCGTACTCGAACGCACTTGGGGTTGTTTTATGTCTTGCTTTAAAAATTGGAAAATGAAAAAGACCCAAATTGCGCAAGGAGGATTTTTAATAAGCCCGAGTGAGCTTTTTGGGAGAATCCATGAAAGCTTTTTGACCGGACTCGAAAATTAGGCAATCTGGCCCCAGGACGAAATTCAGACTTTTGGAGATAAATTTCGAAATAATGTTACTTTTATTGTTTTTTGGGTTTTATCTTGTTGCAGAATCCAATAAAGCCCTGAGGGAGGTCCACTGTACAGCTGATGGATTCCGTACTTTTTTTTGTAAAGTTTCATATTTTTGTGAATTTTTCAGTTTTTGATTTTTACTGAAACTGTCAAAATCAGCTCCAATGAAACTTTGGATAGTGTCTACGTTTTGACTCAAATTAGATCTTTTCAGTCACTATCCAAAAATCAGCTCCAATGAAATTTGGATAGTGTCTATTTTTGATTAAAATCACGATATTTCAGTCACTATCCGAAATCAGCTCCAGTGAAATTTGGAAAGTGTCTATTTTTGATTAAAATTTCATCTTTTCAGTCACTATCCTTAATACTCATTGGAGCTGTTCAAGTCACTTCAAAAACAACTAATAGAAATTGGATAGTGTCTGGTTTCAATTCAAATTAGATCTTTCCAGTCACTATCCAAAAAACAGCTCCAGTGAAAATCTGGATAGTGTCTATTTTTAACTAAAATTTAAATTTTCCAGTCACTATCCAAAAATCAGCTGCAGTAAAATTTTGAATAGTGACTACTTTCTAACAAAACCCCTATTTTAAAATTCTTAATTGTATAAAATTCGGAACATTCTCAATATTTCAGTTTCCTTTCAATTTCCATGTAAAATCGCAATATATTCTGAATGAAAAAGAGTAAGGCCATTCATTAACGTTTTGACACTTTTTTGACTGGCACGAAATTCGGCGTTCATTAGTAAATTAACGAAAAAATTTTTGTAATTTTTAAAAATAAAATTAATAAAAAATTTTTGTAATTTTTAAAAATAAAATTAATAAAAATTTTGTAATTTTTGAATATAAAAAAATTTTTGTAATTTTTAAATATAAAATTAATAAAAAAAATTTGTAATTTTTAAAAATAATAAAAAATTTTCATAATTTTTAAATATAAAAAAAATTTTGTAATTTTTAAAAATAAAATTAATAAAAAATTTTGTAATTTTTAAATATAAAATTAATAAAGATTTTGTAATTTTTAAATATAAAATTAATAAGAATTTCTTGTAATTTTTGGAAATAAAATTATTCAATCAGGAATGATGTCTTTTATTGTGCCAATTTTCGCACTTTTCGGATTAATCCCGAAATTTTCTAAAATGTTACAAATTTTAAATTAATTGAGATCTTTGGAATTTTCTGATTGTTTTGGATTTCGGCTTTGTCCCTCTGGCAATTCTAAAGACTTGAGAATGGGTCTTTTCGGAAAAGTAATTCGAGACAGATGAGAATAATTTGCAGCCATTTCCGTCGGAATCCCGCTCACGAACGGAGATGCGAAATTGAGCTTGCCACGGGCGAAAGTCGATGAGGTCTTGTCGTTAACTATTATTTGGAAGAATTCAAAACTTTTAAAAATTTGAAAGTACTTAAAAACCACATATCTTGGAACGAATCTTTGTTACAGTATGAAGTTTCTCTCATCCAAAAAGTCGTGAGCCAATTTTATCTTTTTTTAAAAATAGTTTTTGAATAGGACTGTTTTTTGGAGGTACAAAATAAACTTTACTTTTTTCTTGCATATTTTTTTCGTTGTAAGATCATCTGAAATTTCGAAATTCTGTCATTTTAGGATCTATAAGACAAACTTCAGTTTTTGATTAGAATGTTTTTAAATACAAAACAAATTTTATTTTTTATTTAGAATAATTTTTTATTGTGAAATAATTTTAAATTTCGAAATTCTGTCATTTTAGGATCTATAAAACAAACTTTAAAATTTGTTTTATATTTAAAAAAAAACTGAAAAATCATATTTTTTATTTAGAGTAATTTTTCGTTGTGAAATAATTTTAAATTTTGAAATTCTGTCATTTTAGGATCTATGAGACAAATTTTATGATTTTTCAGTTTTTTTAAATACAACAAATTTTACTTTTTATTTAGAGTAATTTTTCGTTGTGAAATAATTTTAAATTTTGAAATTCTGTCATTTTAGGATCTATTAGAGAAACTTCAGTTTTCGACTAGGACTAATTTTTGAAGATATAAAACAAACTTCACATTTTTCATGCATACTTTTTTCGCCGCGAGACCATCTTAAATTTCGAACTTCCGTCATTTTGGGAATACAGAACAAATTTTACATTTTCAGCTCAGGGATAGTTTTTTTCGTCGTGAGACCATCTTAATTTTCGAAATCTTACTGTTTTGAAAACTTCGAAACTTCATGTTTTTAAATTCGGATTTTTTCGTCGTGAGACAATATCAAATCTTGAAATCCCACCATTTGAGGAGGTACGGTAGAAACTTTACGTTTTCAACTCGCACCGTTTTTATTGATGTGCAATAGATCTGACATTCCTAATTCCCGTCACTTTTGGTGAACGGGAGAAGCTTCAGGTATCCAACGCGCGGTTTTTACCGGTGCGCGATAAGCCTCTTATTCTCAACTCGCGCCGTTTTTGATGGTGCGAGACAAAAATTCAAATTTTCGACTCGCACCGTTTTTACCAGTTTGCAATAGGTCATATTTTCCAGCTCGTACTGTTTTTACCAGTGTGAAAGCAATTTAAAATTTTCGACTCGCACTGTTTTTACCAGTGCGCGATAGACCATATTTTCCAATTCACGTTGTTTTTACCAGTGCGAAAGCAATTTCACGTTCGACTCGCGCCGTTTTACCAGTGCGCGGTAAATCTACCATTCCTAATTCTTACCATTTTTGCCATTGCGCGCCGAATTTCAAATATTCTTTATAGGACAAAATACCCGCTCAACTCCTACAGAAAATTCTCGAGTTTTCGTTTCGAGAACTACCTAACGTTTGTTTTTAAATTTTTTTTCTCGTTTTTAGTTATTTATTGAACCAATTATCTTCATTTTCTGATCTCTTGTGGCATTTTTAATTAGCTTTTGACCATTTTGGAACTTTTTCGAAATTTTTTTTTCGTCGAATCGTGAAATAATTGTTTGTTTCCGTTTATTTTTGGTCAATGGACCAAATTTTCAAAAATTTACGATAATTTTTATTTTTTTCTTTGTTAAAATTCAATTGTTGTCAATTTTAGTTAAAAATGGGATATTTACTGCCAGCGAAATTATTTATTTTAAAAATGCTCTCAACTGCTGTTATTTTATCTTTATTAAATGTCCAAACAACAGAGGCGGTCAAAGTCAATCAGAAGATCTTCGTGAATGACAAGTAGGTATTTTTTAGATTACAAAAAATTAAAAATGAATTTCATTACGAAATGGTCCTGATACACAAGTTTAAAATTAATAATTTTCTGAAAATTCGTGTCAGGACCATTTTATTAGAAAAATCGAGCTAAAATCACTTTATTATAAAAAATTAAAAATGAATTTCATTACGAAATGGTCCTGATACACAAGTTTAAAATTAGTAATTTTTTGAAAATTCGTGTCAGGACCATTTTATTAGAAAAATCGAGTTAAAATCACTTTATTATAAAAAATTAAAAATGAATTTTATTAGGAAATAGTCCTGACACGAAAGTTTAAAATTAATAATTTCCTGAAAATTCGTGTCGAATAATTTTGTAAAAAAGTTTATTTAAGATTAGATTAAAATTTAAAAATGAACTTTATTGTGAAATGGTCCTGACACGAAGCTTTAGAACTTTTTAGAAACCAAAGTAGCCTACATGACATTCATTTTATAATCAATATTTTGGAAATGTATTTTTTCTAGAGGGATTTGAGGATTTCTGCATATTAGGATAGAAACAAGGAAGTATATTAATGATCTTGATTCAACAATAAGACACAGACAACAAGGCAGTAGGAAAAAATATAAAATGGAAAAATATAAAATGGAAAAAATATAAAATGGAAAAATATAAGATGGAAAAATATAAGATGGAAAAAAATATTAAACCAATTATGGTATCTCAAAACTTTGCATAGTGTTGTTATCACCATGGCTTAGATGCCTAAAGTCAATCCCAAAAGCCGATTTCCACACATAATTAGTGATTTATCTCATACCTTATATTTCTTTCTCTTATATTTTTTCCGTTCACAGAAAGCAATTATACATCCTCACACAAGACAACCGAGGATCACATTTACGTTTTACAGTATTCTACAATTCCTAATATTCAAGCTGTCTGCTTGGGTACTCTCTTTCTATATATTTCTGTTCCAACACTTAACTAGCACAATAAGACACAGACGGCAATTATACATCCCCACACAAGACAACCGAGGATCACATTTACGTCTTACAATATTCTACAGTCCCAGATATTCAGACTATCTCTTCGGATGCCCCTTTTCCAATATAGTTCCTATCCCAGTACTACAGTAGGGTCATATGAAGTACAGAATCCTCTATACACAAAAAAGCGTAACTTCGACCTGCAACAATTGTGAAATGTGACGTAATCGTTACATTTTCGATGAATATTCGGCATTTATGACGGAAATTGAAACTTAATAGTGACGATTTCCACTTTTTACTGACCCAAAAGTTACGCTTTTTTGTGTACATGCCCTTGAGGGTTAACAGTCACATTAAAAACTTCATAAATATTAGGAAATTACATAAATAATACAGTAACCTTCTGGAAAAACATTTTATTTTTTGTAAAAATTAAATTTTTAGAGCAATAAGTGCCGTCGATCCGACTCACGACGGATTCAGGGTCATTTTGAACGACGAATTCATAGAAACCCATCTGTTACCTACTTTGTTGCCGACTCTTTACTTGACTGCTGTGCCTTTAGAATCCAAGGATGGACTTACAGTAACATCTACAATTTATGCTGATTCTCCGTTGAGTGGAAAACAGATCCATATAAGCGGATTAGCTCCTCATTCTTGGCATTATCTCTGTGTCGAATTTGAAAATTTTAACAGACAAAATGAAACCACCGGAACTGATTGTGAATTTCATCGGACTCTTGATTTCTCTGCCAAGAAAATTGACAGTACTGTAGAAGGTCTGGAATTGATTGATGTTACTTCTCAATCTCTGGCCTTCGCTGTCAAAAGTACTGGAGATTTCGAAAGAAGGTAAGTAAAATTATATAGTAGATTTCTGGGCTTCACTTTTTTTTTATCAAATTTGACAGAATTCAAGATCAAAGTTGATAATTAAAATTCAAAGTCGAAGTTAATAGTTAAAGTTTGAGGCCAAAGTTAATAGTTAATAGTTAGAGTTCAAAGTCAAAGTTGAAAATTAAAGTTCAAAGTCAAAGTTAATAGTTAAAGTTTGAGGTCAAAGTCAAAATTGATAATTAAAGTTCAAAGTCGAAGTTAAAAATTAAAGTTCAAAGTCGAAGTTAATAGTTAAAGTTAATAGTTAATAGTTAATGGTTAGAGTTCAAAGTCGAAGTTAATAGTCAAAGTTAATAGTTAAAGTTAGAGTTCAAAGTCGAAGTTAATAGTCAAAGTTAATAGTTAAAGTTAGAGTTCAAAGTCGAAGTTGACCCTAGGGGTCAAGGTGGCAAACCTGTCTTCGCCACATCCAGCAATTTGCCAGAACTTCCGGATACCTGCGGATTTGGAAAGTCCCTTCAAGCTCAATTACTGGCCCTCTTTTATTTTATCTTATCAGAATCTTCTGGACTCTAAAAAATTTCGAAAAATTTTATTATTTTAAAAATTAAAAAAGTACAAAAATCGACGAAATCCACTTTTATCTCTTCGGTATCCATTTAAAATTTATTTATTTTTAAAATTTTTCTTATTTTTAAAATACTAAAAAATTTCAAAACATTTTTATTTAAAAATTTTTAAAAAATAACTTTATTTTTAAATTTTTATTTTTTTTCAAACATTTTTAAATTTTTAAATTTTTATTTTTATTTTTTTTATTTTTAAAATTTTTATTTTTTTAAAGTTTTTTAAAATTTTATTTTTATTTTTTTTATTTTTGAGGATTTTCTTATTTTAAAAATTTTTCAGATTGACATTTACCCTGAGGAACGGAAAAACGGCGATTCCTGCTGCTGAAATTTTCTACCTCGATTCCCCCGCTGACCTCGACCTCAAGTTCTCCAGTTTGAAGCCAGACAAGGTCTACGGTGACCTTTGTGTCCTCGAGGAACCCCTCGTTGAGGCCTTCACTGCCCTCGGGAGGAAGATCGGAGGACTTAAAAAAGAAAAATGTCATTTTGGAAAACTGAAAACTAAGGATTACGATTGGTCCATTTTTGAATCCGAAGCCAGTCCTTACAGTACCTCCATGAGGTCCACTGTTTCATTTTTGGTTTTTTTAAGCCTGGTTGCTCAATTACTGTAAAAGTAGAAAATCCATCAAGTTGTCTAGTCTTGGTCCCGAAGAGAATGATGAATTTAATTTTTTTTAATTTTTCGAATATTTTTAAAAATTTCTAAAAAAATTTCGATTTTTAAAAATCTAAAAATTGTAAAGAATTTTGGGAAATTATTCGTGTCAAGACCAAATTTGAAGAAGTTAATTTTTCAATAATTATATTTTTTAAAAATTTTAATAATTATATTTTAAAAATTTTTAATAGTTATATTTTAAAAATTTTTAATAGTTATATTTTTTAAAAGATTTTAATAATTATATTTTTTAAAATTTTTAATAGTTATATTTTTTAAAAATTTTAATAATTATATTTTTTAAAAATTTTTTAATAATTATATTTTTTTAAATTTTAATTTCCTTCAAAATTGGTCCCGAAAAGAAAAATGAATTTTTTCGATAAATTTTCTGTTTTTTATTTTTTAATATTTACGAAAAATTTGAAAACACTCGATAAAGTGTCCAAAAATCGTTAAAAACAACTTTAAAACAATGAAGACCATTGTCGAGGCCAAAGTTGGAAAATTTCGAAAATGTTATTGAAAAAAAACAAAATTATTCAATAATGGTCTCAACAAGAAAAATAAATTTTTTATTTTTTACATTTTTAAAAATATTCGAAAATAATTTTAAAATAATTAAAATCATCATTCGTGTCAGGACCAAAATTAAACAGCCAATGGCGAAGTTCATAAAGAAGTCGACGTCAGAATCTAATTGAATTTTTGCACAACAATCGGGTACACCAACATGCATGAAAGTCGCACGCAACCTGCAGATTTTTTTATTTTTATTTTTATATTAATCGATCTGCTTCAATATTGCATGCAACGTGCAAATTTTTTTATTTTAATTTTTATATTGATCAATGTGCTTCAATATTGCATGCAACGTGCAAATTTTTTTATTTTAATTTTTATATTGATCAATGTGCTTCAATATTGCACGCAACCTGCAGATTTGATTTCGACTTGGGTATCAACCAATCTGCTTCAATATTGCATGCAACGTGCAAATTTTTTTATTTTTATTTTTATATTGATCGATCTGCTTCAATATTGCGTGCAACCTGCAGATTTGATTTCGACTTGGATATCAACCAATCTGCTTCAATATTGCACGCAACCTGCAGATTTTTATTTTTATTTTTATATTGATCGATCTGCTTCAATATTGCGTGCAACCTGCAGATTTGATTTTTGTATCAAAAGCGTCATAAATGTAAATATAAAAATGCAATTTTTCTACCTAATTGTTGCGCGCAATCTGCAACTTTGACTTTAATGTTGACCGATCTGCTCAAATGTTGCGTGCAATCTGCAACTTTGATTTTGATGTCGACTACTTCATAGACCTCGACATAGATGTTTTTTAATTTTTAAAATTGATTTGCATCGATCTCACTTGACCCGTGGCAAGGATTGTAAATAAAATAAAACTTTTAAATACAGTATTTATCAGCAATATTACAGTAATATTCAATTATGAGAACCCGTAATTTCAATGAGGAGAATAGGATCCAGTCAACTGAACATTGCTGAGCAATCTTTGGTATTGCTTCGTACTTTCCATCGTGTAATATAGCCTAAAAAATAAAATTCTTTTAAAAATTAAAAAATAAAATTCTTTCAAATTAAAAAAATAAAATTCTTTTAAAATAAAAAAATTTAAATTTTCTTAAAAATAAAAAAAAATAAAATTCTTTTAAAAATAAAAAAATAAAGTTACTTTAAAAAATGAAATTATCATAGAAATTTTAAAAAAATTTAAAATTGAATTACTATAAAAATTTCCTAGAATCTTCCAAAATCTGAATTTTCGGATCTTAATTCCAAAAATCTTTAAAATTTTAAAAATCTTTAAAATCTTTAAAATCCTAAAATTTTTAAAATCCTAAAATTTTTAAAATCCTAAAATTTCTAAAATTCTAAAATTTCTAAAATCCTAAAATTTCTAAAATCCTAAAATTCTTAAAATTCTAGAAATTCTGAAATTTCTAAAATCCTAAAATTCTTAAAATTCTGAGGCTTCGTGAAATTTTTAGATTCTAGAATCCTCCACTAGATTGTGGAATTTTCCATAAAATGAAGAATAAAACTACAGTATACTTACCAGTAGAAGAAATTGAAGCAGATGAAGCTGGACGGGAAGGCGATCTGACAGAGTTTGTCGACCTTCTCCCCCGTCCACTCCAGCTGCTTCCATTTGAGGAACTTAGGGTGGTGGTAGTACCGGTTCTTCTGGAATCTTCTCATCGCAGTTTCATTCAAGGTCAGTCTCGCCGCCGAAAGAGACCGTCTTTTCAGGCCCACAGCCGCGGGCACTGTAAATGCCGCGGTGGAATTAAGTCTGATATCCATTGGAGGATCTCCCAACGAAGTGGTCCTGTCAAAACTAGAAAATAAAAATTTAATTTTAATAAAAAAAAATAAAAAATAAAAAAATTTAATTTTAATAAAAAAAAAATAAAAAATAAAAAATCTAATTTTAATAAAAAAAAATAAAAAATAAAAAAATTTAATTTTAATAAAAAAAAAATAAAAAAATTTAATTTTAATAAAAAAAAATAAAAAATCTAATTTTAATAAAAAAAATTAGAAAATTCAAAATTTAATTTTAATCAAAAAAATAAAAAAATAAATTTCAAACAAAAAACAAAAAATTTAATTTCAAATAAAATTAATTTTTAGGAAATTTTTTAAGATTAATTTTATTTTGGAATTTAAAAAAAAATTTTAATTTAAAATTTTCTAAAAATTTTTAAAAATTATTTTTAAACAAATTAAAACTTACTTGTTGTCGAATTTACCGTAATTGTTGAGCAACTCAGCTCTGGTGGATTTCTTCCTCCTGACCTCCTCGACCCTTTCTTCGTGTTTTTTCTTTTCTTTCATGGCCAGTTTGTCGACGTGTCCAACGACGGCTAATTCAACTAGGGAGAAAAATATAAAACCCTGAAGATTACTGTAATTTGAAAAATAAAATTAATAACTAACCATGCAGGCGAAGACGTGGACGTCGAGGGCCTTGACGTAGCTGACCTTAGGCAACGATCTGACGACGTTACCGTACTGGAAAGTCAGGGCCATAAGAGCGGAGATGGACAAGGTTATTCTTCCTGGAAGACATTTGGAGTCCAACCAGAAGGCGATCCAGCTGATACAGACGGATAAATAAGTCGGCAAGTAGAGCTGGAGGATGTAGTACCCGAAGGTCCTTCTGAAGTAGAAAGTCGCCTTCAGCTGATCCCACTGACCTGCAGGGTAGTAAAATTGACTTTTTTCCCAGGTGTATCTGACCAGTTCGAAATCCGGGAGCTTGCCTTGCTGGATATCGAGGATCACCCCCGTCTCGAACCAGTCCAGCCTCACTTTGCCCACATTGAAGGAGTACGATTCGAAGGTCATTTCACATCTCTGGACGTCCAGGGGAAAAGGAGACATGTCGATTTCACAAGGGGCTTCTACCTGCAAAATTTCGAAAATTTTAAATTTTTGATTTTTAAATTTTTCGAATTTTTAAATTTTAAACTTTTTAAATTTTTAAATTTTCTGAAAGACATGTCGATTTCACAAAGGACTTCTACCTGCAAAATTTCGGAATTTTCGGTAATTTTAAATTTTTTATTTTTTTATTTTTTGAATTTTCTAATTTTAAACTTTTTGAATTTTTTAATTTTCTGAAAGACATGTCGATTTCACAAAGGACTTCTACCTGCAAAATTTCGAAAATTTCAATAATTTTAAATTTTTTTATTCTTTAAATTTTCGAATTTTAAACTTTTTTAATATTCTAAAAAATGTCTATTTCACAAAGGACTTCTACCTGCAAAATTTCGAAATTTTCGGTAATTTTATATTTTTTTAAATTTTCTAATTTTAAATTTCTTTAATATTCTAAAAAATGTTAATTTCACAAAGAGCTTCTACTTCAGAAGTTTCGAAACTTTCGATAATTTTATACTTTCTGATTTTTTAAATTTTCTAATTTTTTCAACATTCAAGAAAAATAAATTTCACAAAAAACTTTCATCAAAAAATCCGAAATTTATAATTCTATTTTTTATTTTTTTGAACATCCCTAAAAAATAAATTTCAATAAAAACATTTTTAAAATTCGAAATTTTAATCTTTAATGTTTTATTTAATTTTATTTTTTTTAAGTTTTCTAATTTTATTTTTTTAAAGTTTTTAAATTTTATTTTTTTTTAAATTTTAAATTTTATCTTTTTTTAAGTTTTCTAATTTTATTTTTTTTTTAAATTTTTAATTTTATCTTTTTTTAAAAGTTTTCTAATTTTATTTTTTTTAAAGTTTTTTAACTTTATTTTTTTAAAGTTTTTAAATTTTATTTTTTTTAAATTTTAAATTTTATCTTTTTTTAAGTTTTCTAATTTTATTTTTTTTTTAAATTTTAAATTTTATCTTTTTTTAAAAGTTTTCTAATTTTATTTTTTTTTAAAGTTTTTTAACTTTATTTTTTTTTAATTTTTAAATTTTATTTTTTTAAAAGTTTTTTAATTTTATTTTTTTTAAGTTTTCTAATTTTGCAACTTTAGGAATTCACTGTCAAGATGTCAAAAAAAGTTGAAAGTTTGAATAATGCTAAATTTACGGCCGATGAACTTTTTTAAGATTCAATTTTCCCCGGATTCGGTTGAGTGAAAAATTGAAACAAGTGTCTTTGGAAATCCTTGCAAAATTAAGCCAGACGTGGGATTTTTCAGCAAGAAGTCCTTCGATTGTTCTTCGTGAAGATTTTAATTAACATTTTTTTCGAGGGTTAAGCGGTCAAACGGGCGGAAAGAAATCAGAAATCGCCTTAGGGCATTTGGGGAGGTTTTGTATGAAGTAAACCAGTGAATTTAAAATAGTAATTTTAAGAGGTTTAGGCGTCATTTTAGAATTTTTAATGAATTCCGTCACTATCCGAAATCAGCTCCAATGAAATTTGGATAGTGTCTATTTTTGATTAAAATTTCATCTTTTCAGTCACTATCCTTAATACTCATTGGAGCTGTTCAAGTCACTTCAAAAACAACTAATAGAAATTGGATAGTGTCTAGTTTCAATTCAAATGTGATCTTTCCAGTCACTATCCAAAATCAGCTCCAGTGAAAATCTGAATAGTGTCTATTTTTAACTAAAATTTAAATTTTCCAGTCACTATTCAAAAACAACTTTTAAAAATTCGGATAGTGATTTCGACAAGTTTAATAAAAGTTAAGGATAGTGATTGAAAAGATGAAATTTTAACCAAAAATGGATACTAAATTTTACTGGAGTTGTTTTTGGAAAGTGATTTCGAGAGGTTCAATGAAGATTGAAGATAGTGATTAAAAAAGCACCAAAAAATGAATAGTGACTGCAAAGTTCAAGCTCTAATAAAAAATTAACACTATCCAAATTTCATTAGAGCTGTTTTTTGGATAGTGACTGGAAAGATCTAATTTGAGTCAAAACATAGACACTATTCAGATTTTTATTGGAGCTGATTTTGGACAGTGATTTCGAGAGGTTCAATGAAGATTGAAGATAGTGATTAAAAAAGCACCAAAAAATGGACAGTAACTGCAAAGTTCAAGCTCTAATAAAAATAGACACTATCTAAATTTTCATTTAAGCTGATTTTTGGATAGTGACTAAAATATCGTGATTTTAATCAAAAATAGACACTATACAAATTTTCATTGGAGCTGTTTTTTGGATAATGTTCATTTCCGGGTATTCTTCCCAGAACCGAAGAACCCCAACCTACCTTGACTCTGTAGTTGACCCAAATGGTCCCGTTGGGATAAACCAAAAGAAAGATATTCGGGGTAGGACTCGCATGGATTGCCGTGGATTTGCTATTTTGAAAACAAACGTTCGGAAGCCATATGTCATCGATGGCCCTGTGAGAAAGGGTCAAATTTGGTAGACATCTAAAATTTCATCATTTTTTTTCTAAAATCACATTTCCTTTTTTTCGTACGTGTCCGTTAACACAATTTCAGAAAGGAAAAAACTGACATCAAAAAGTACTTGGCAATTTGCCAAATCAATCAAGTCCTACTTCAAATGCAAAACGGAGGACTTCAGGAAGCTTTTAGGACAGTACCGAAAACTATAAAGAGGTCAACAACAAAATAAAACTTGCAACTTGCGTGCAACATTGCAGCAGGTCGGATGCTTTACAACTACATTTTTAAAATTTCGAAATCGAAGGGAAATTAACATATCGTACGTAACATTGAGGTAGATTGAATAGTATGTTATTTACCTACATTCGTAACTTCTAAAATAAAAAGGCAATTTGCATATTGCACGCAACATTAAAAAAATCGAGCAACATGTATTTCAAATACACTTTTAAAATTTCGAAATCGAAGGAAAATTAACATATCGTACGTAACATTGAGGTAGATTGAATAGTATGTTATTTACCTACATTCATAATTTCCAAAATAAAAGTGAAATTTGCATATTGCACGCAACATTTAAAAAATCGAGCAACATGTATTTCAAATACATTTTTAAAATTTCGAAATCAAAAGAAAATTTGCATATTGCATGCAGTATTTAAGAAACTTAAGTAGAACGTTCTTTACCTACATTCATGAATTTCAAAATTAAGTTTAAATCTGCAGTTTGCATGCAACGTTAGAACAAGCTAGGATTTTTTTACTTGCATCTTTGGAAATTTCAAAATTCAAATAAAATCTGCAAATCGACCAGCACATTCCACAATTTCAAATTTATTTAAAAAAAAATAATTTTAAAAAATAATTTTTAAAAAAATTTTAAAAAAAGTAATTTTAAATTAATCAAAAAACATTGCCGCTTTGCCGCACTGTTGCGGGCAAATTGCGGATTTAAATCTGATTTTGAAATCTCCAGAGATTTAAGTAGACGATATACTAAAAAAATCGCAGAATTAATATGTCTAAAATTCAATTTTTTTCGATTTCGAAATTTTCAAAAAAGTATGAAAAAATATCCTGATCGATTTGCCGCAATGTTGCGGGCAATCTGCGTATTTAAATTTCGAAATTTCCATAAAATTGATCAAAATAATAAAAATCATACCCGGTGAAATTGTCGAAGGCCATTCCGGGATCGTTCCAGATCTGGCTGAAGAGGACATCTGCGGTGAAGGAAGCCGCGTTTTCGGAGATACTGGACATGGCCTGGATGATCAGGTCCACTTTCACATCCACCCCGGCTCCGTTCGGCACTGATCTGCGGTCATAATTGGACATAACGTTTTCAAGAACACCCTGCAAAATTTTTGGGATTTTTAAATTTTAATAATTTCAAAATATATTCAATAAAAAAAAATAAAAATTATTTAAATTTTAAAAAAAATAAAAATTATCTAAATTTTAAAAAAAATAAAAATTATTTAAATTTAAAAAAAACAAAAATTATTAAATATTAAAAAATGAAATTATTTAAATTTGGGAAATTTTTTTAAATTAAAAAAAATTTGGATTTTTCAAAAATAAAAAAATTACGAAATTTTGTTTTTTTCAGAAGGATTAGAAAACTTTTAATTTTGTGAAGTTCTTTTTTAATTATTTCTGGAATCTAATAGACGTTTCTGAAAATTTCTAAATGCACTTAAACACGAAATTTTGTACTTTTTGGTCTCAATCGGAAAATTTCAAAAAAGCAAAAAAAATGTTTTTAAAATTATTTTTAAAAAAGGTATTTTTAAAACTTACATATTTTAATTTAAAATAAAAATAAAATTTCAAAAAAGCAAAAAAAGTATTTTTAAAATTATTTTTAAAAAAAGTGTTTTTAAAGTTATTTTTAAAAAAAGTATTTTTAAAATTTACATATTTTAATTTTAATTAAAAATAAAATTTCGAAAATTTATCTCAATTGGAAAATTCTGAAAAAGCAAAAAAAATGTTTTTAAAATTATTTTTAAAAAAGGTATTTTTAAAATTATTTTTAAAAAAGTGTTTTTAAAGTTATTTTTAAAATTTACATATTTTAATTTTAATTAAAAATAAAATTTCGAAAATTTATCTCAATTGGAAAATTCTGAAAAAGCAAAAAAAATGTTTTTAAAATTATTAAAATTCTAATTTTTTATTTTTTACCTTGGCCAAAGTGTCGTTGTTTCCGGCACAAGTGCTGTTATATGCCGGTTTTTCCGTTTCGTCTTCTGGTTTTTTCAAATTTTCAACAACAAAATGTTGTTTTGACTTTGATCGACTCGTCCTCTCGGCTGATCTCTTGCCTCTCACCCTTGACATCACCTAAATTAATTAAATTTAAATAAATAAACTTAAAAAAATTAAAAAACAAACTTTTCAAAAAAGTTAAAATTAAAAAAAAAATAAATTTCACAAAAAATTTAAAAAATAAACTTTTTAGAAAGTTTTAAAAAAAATAATTTTAAAATTTTTTAAGATAATTTTAAAAAATAAATTTTTACAAGAATTCCAAAAAAAAATAAATTAAAAAAAATTAAATTAAAGAAATTTAAAAAAAGTGTTTAAAAATTTTGGAAAAAATTAAATTTTAAAAATTTCTAAAAAAAACAATTTTTAAAAAAATTAAAGTTTAAAATTTCTAAAAAAGTAATTTAAAAAAAAATTAAATTTAAAACATTTCTAAAAAAATAATTTTTAAAAAATTAAATTTTAAAAATTTCTAAAAAAAACAATTTTTAAAAAAATTAAAGTTTAAAAATCCGTAAAAAAATAATTTTTAAAAAAAATTAAATTTAAAACATTTCTAAAAAATAATTTTTAAAAAAATTAAATTTTTAAAATCCGTAAAAAAATAATTTTTTAAAAAATTTAATTTAAAACATTTCTAAAAAATAATTTTTAAAAAACCTACTGTATCGTAGTCATCTTCGTCGATATAATGTCCATTTACAGTACCCAGTAGAAAACTCCAGAATAAAGATAAAAAGAATAATTTTCGGACTTTCATAATTAACAAAAAATTAAATTGTCCGCGAAAAAAAATTATTCATTTTTTTTCTGAAAATTCAACTTTAAAAATTTTTCCGGAAAAATATTTTATTTTTTTTGGTCTTGATAAATAAAATTTTTCACGTGTCGGAAAAAGCAAAAATCAACTTCGAATTCAAATTCAGAGGTCGCCACAAGACGGCTTCTCGAATTTTCAAGAGGAGGAGCCGCTGTTCGAAGTCCTCACTCACATCACTTTTTTTTAACGAAGAATTTCGAATCTTTCAAAACACGAGCATCACTTTTTTTTAACGAAGAATTTCGAATCTTTTAAAACACGAGCATCACTTTTTTTTAACGAAGAATTCCGAATCTTTCAAAATACGAGCATCACTTTTTTTTTAACGAAGAATTTCGAATCTTTTAAAATACGAGCATCAACTGACTAATATATAAAATCATGTGCATATGATTTCCATTCAGGACCGAAAAGTAATTTTTAAGCTTTTTTCTGGTCCCGAGTGAAAACCGAAAAGCGAAAAATTTATGATTTCCACTCAGGACCAACATGGACTTTTTAAATCCTCTATCTAGTCCCGAGTGGAAATCAAAAAGTGAGAAATTTATTATTTCCACTCAGGACCGAAAAGTAATTTTTAAATTCTCTATCTAGTCCCGAGTGGAAACCGAAAAGTGAAAATTTCATTATTTCCACTCAGGACCAAAAAGGATTTTTTAGATATTTTTGGTCCTGAGTGGAAACTTTAAACATTTAAATTTGCATGATTTCCACTCAGGACCATAAGGAAGTATTTTTAGGTGTTTTCTTTCGGTCTTGGGCGGAAATAATATACATATCATTTTAGATGGTTTCTATTTAGAACAAGGAAAAAGAATTTTTAATATTCTTTTTTAGTCACAGGTGGAAATTACAAACATTTAAATTTACATAATTCCAATTTGGAACGAGGAAAAATATTTTTAAAATTTTTAACTAATTTTGAATAAAAATAATAAACAATTAAATTTATAATTTCCACATAAGATAAAAAATATTTTTTAAATGTCCATTGAGGTCCTGGGTGGAAATTATAAACATTCAAATTTGCATAATTTCCACATAGGATCAAAAAAAAATTTTAAAGATTTTTTTAAAAAATCTTTGTTGAAAATTATAAACATTTAAATTTATATAATTTCCACATAAGATAAAAAATATTTTTTAAATGTCCATTGAGGTCCTGAGTGGAAATTATAAACATTCAAATTTGCATAATTTCCGTTCAAAATTTAAAAAAAACTTCTTTAAAATGTTCAATGAGGTCCTGAGTGGAAATTACACACATTTCTGTTTAAGTGATTTCCATTCAAGACCAAAAAACTGTTTTTTAAACATTTTTCTTTGGTCCTGAGTGGATATTATTTTTTTTTAATTTTACATAATTTCCACTCAAGACCGAAAAAATAACTTTTTAGTTTTTACCTGGTCCTGAACGGAAATCAGACATACGTGAATCTGCATTATTTCCACATAGGACCGAGAAAAATATTTTTAAATATTTTCCACATAGGACCGAGGAAAAATATTTCTGAATATTTTCCATATAGGACCGGGAAAAAGATTATTGAATATTTTCCACCCGGTCCCGGACGGAAATTACATTCACATAATTTCAGATACTTATCACGTGACGTTTGTTTTTCGGCATTAAAGGACCAAAAACCAAATCCACGAAAATGAAAATCGAAAATCATTCGTTCCGGGACCAATTTTCATTTTTTTTTAAATTTTTACGAAAATAAATAAATTTCAATTTTTATAAAATTATTATTTTAAAATTTAAAATTTTTTAAAATTTTTTATTTTTTAAAATTTTCATTTTTTTTAAATTTTAAAATTTTTATTTTTTAAAATTTTTATTTTTTTTAAATTTTTTATTTTTTTTTAAATTTTTTATTTTTTATTTTTTAAATTTTTATTTTTTGTAATTTAACAGGACCAAAATTGCCCTCAGGCAAGACTTAAAAAAGTACATTTTACAAACATTGAGATTCCGATTTTGAAAGATAAAGCATCAAAAATTGGTTCTTGGATAAAAGTCGAATGAAAAATGTCAAATCCAGACTTCTTCGAAAAATTTGAAGCAACTTCTTTGTTTCGGAATTTTTGAAGCACAAAAACAACGGCCATTAGTCCAAATCTTGGGTTTTAAGAAAGTCAAAATTGCCTCAGGCACAAGACTTGCAAAATCGTTCAAAAAAGATTAAAATCGTGTTTTTAGGCAAATCAAAAATAAACGTTCTTACGAAATCGTCTCGAAACGAATTTCTGCGGATTTTGGAGATTATTAAAAACTTTAATTTTTAAAGTTCTTTGGATTCTGCAAAGTTCCAGAAGTTTTGTGAAAATTTTGGAGAACTTAATGGATTTTTAGAAAATTTTTAAAATTATCATTAGATTTTAAAAGTTTCATAAAATTTCCGAAAAAATATATACATTTTTGGAAAATTTTTAAAATTATCATTGAATTTTAGAAGTTTTATAAAATTTCTAAAGAAATATATATACTTTTAGAAAATTTTAAAAATTATCATAGGATTTTAGAAGTTTCATAAAATTTCCAAAAAAATATATACATTTTTGGAAAAATTTTAAAAATTATCATTAGATTTTAGAAGTTTCATAAAATTTCCAAAAAAATATATATACTTTTAGAAAATTTTAAAAATTATCATTGGATTTTAAAACTTTCATAAAATTTCTAAAGAAATATGTTGACTTCTGAAAAGTTCTAGAATTCTCATTGGATTCTGGAAAGTTCTTTGAGATTTTTAAAGGTTCTAGAAAGTTCGACAAAATTCCGGAAACTTTACAAACTCCTAAAAAGTTTCTACTAAATTCTAAAAAGTCCTAAATATCCTTGTTAAATTCTGCAAAGTTTCAAAAATTTCATTGAATTTCGGAAAATTCCTAAACATTTTCATAACTTTTTCAAAAAGTTCCAGAATCTTTTTTTGGATTCTAGAAACTTCCAAAAGATCATATTAGATCTTAGAAAATTTCTAAAATTTCGAAATTTTTTAAACTTCTAAAATTTCGAAATTTTTAAAACTTCTAAAATTTTTAAATTTTTAAAACTTCTAAAATTTTGAAATTTTTAAAATTTTAAAACTTTAGAAATTCTGAAACTTACAGAACACCGACAAAGTAAAGTTGCAAAATGTGGCGTAGATGGACATTATTCATTCAAACTATTAACATTCTCGAAAAGACATCGGGGATTCGTACGGCTTGAATAAATCCAAAAAGGATAGATGTGTCGGCTTCCTGATTTCCAGGAAGTTAGTGAGCTCAACCAGGACGCCAGCTCAGAATGACAAGAATACACATCACGTTGTTCCAGATGCAGTTGATTGTTCGAGTTTAAAAATAATAAAAATAATAAAAATTAAAAAAACAATAAAAATTATAAATTTTAAAAATAATTAAAATATTTTAAAATTCTAAACTTTAAAAATAATTAAAATAATTTTAAAATTTCATAAAATAAAAACAATTTTAAAATTCAAAATAATTAAAGTAACAAAAATAACTTCATAATTTTAAATATAGAAAATTATTTTAAAAACTTTAAAACCATCTAAAACAACAAATTCTAAGAAATTCCCCAGAATTTAGTAAAATTCGTGTTGAGACAATTTTATGGTAACTTTAATTTTTATAGTAAAGTTATATTTGCAAAGAACTTCAAAGAACTAATCATAGTGACTGAGAAATTAAAGCTTCGTCCTTTTGTACTCGTGGTCGAGTGGTTAGATCGCTTCCTTTGGATTCTTGCGATGATGGTTCAAATCAAACTCAATAGTCAAGACACACTTGTGGTGATAATTTACCCTCTGAGCAAACTTTTTAGATAAATAACGATGACATTCGTTAAATTCTAAATTGCATCCGTTTTTAAAGTTAAAAAATTGGACTTTTTAAAAGTAATTTCAAAATTTCGAAATATTTTGAATTTGATAGTTTTCAAAAAATAAATTTATTCCAAATGACGTTTTCAGATAAGTCATATCCTTCCAAGAGCACATTAAGGATTTCTAATCCGATTTTGCCGAGTGTTCTTCCGAAATTAGATAATCCAGAAAACCTGCAACTTTTAATTTTTGCATTTTTGGTCAATTGTGGATGGAATTAATGAAATAATTCCGTAAGTTCAAAAACGCATTTAATTGTGGAAAATAATTATTAAAAACAGTAAAAAATTAAATTTTAAAAACAGTAAAAAATTAAATTTTAAAAATGATAAAAAAGATCGAAAATCATGATTTTTTTATACTTTTTTATCAATTTTCATAAAAATTCATTTATTTCGTTATGTTCAACGTAAAAAGTTTATAAAATTTTTAAAAGTTTAAAATAGTAAAATTAAAATTAAAATTAACGATCCTAAAATGCATAATTGAAAACTCAAGAATCAGAGAATTAAGTTCTTTTTTATATATTTTTGTCAATTTTCATAAAAATTCATTTACATAGTTACGTTCAACTTAGAAAACTCACCTCATTTTTTAAAAATATTTAAAATAACCAAAATTAAAGCAGAAAACGCGCGATCTAAAAATTTATATTCTAAAGTTCGATAATTAAGTTCTTTTTTATACATTTTTGTTAATTTTCATAAAAATTCATTTACATAGTTGCGTTCAACTTAGAAAACTCACCTAATTTTTAAAAAATATTTAAAATAATCAAAATAATCAAAATTAAAGCAGAAAACGAACAATTTTAACATGGATAATTGAAAACTACGAAACAAATAGATTCGCTCCCGTTTTCTCGACGTTTGATATATGAAATTTTTCACTTTTACTTAATTCTCTCATTTTAGAAAATTTTTAACAAAAATTATCAACAAATTCTAAATGCATATTTCATAACTTACAAAATAAACCACATATTTTTTTATAAAATATTTTCGAGTAAATTTCAAATTTTGATATATGAAATTCCTTATTTTTATCCAATTTCCTCCTCTTAGAAGACCCTTGAACAAAAATAACTAATAAATTCTGAATAAATATCCAGTAATTTACAATTTTTTTCGAGAATTTTTTTCACCTACGATATATGAAATTTTTTCTTTCATTTTTCTCATTTCAGAAAATCCCTCAGTAATAATTGAATCTAAATCCTGAGTGGATATCTGAGATCTTCCGAAATTAAATAAATTCTTCCCAGAAAAATATTTAAATTTAAAAATTTTTAATATTTTTAATATTTTGTAAAATTACAAAAAACTTTCTAAAATCATCCACCAGCCTCCCAGAGACCTATTTAAAAGAAGATATTTCATTTTCAATAATAATTAATAAAAATAAGAAAATTTTAAAAATTTTAAAAATTATTGAAAACGTAGAAATTGAACGAGTTTTGGTCCCGACCGGATTGTTTCCACCTTCGACGCACGCTTTTTTGTTTTCAAAGTTCTTTGTTTTTTTCTTTTTTCCCTATTTTTCGCCGTAAATCGCGTTATTTATATGAAATTATTAGCTTTTTAGATTATTTCCTGCTCTGTCAAGATGCCCTCCAGGCCTCGCAAGAGTTCTGCCAAGATTAGCGAAAACGATACCGCTGAACATGAAGTGCGTGATCCTACTACCAGCGTCCATGGGTCCTCTTCCAGTGATTCTGATTCCTCTCCTGACGAACAAGTAGAGCACCAATTGGAAGGAACGCCAGGCGACGAATCCCCTGATGTAAGTTTTCATTATTTAAATTTCTTTATTCACTGGGTTTCAGAAGGAAGAGAGATCCGCCAAGCAATCTCGTGCTGAGAAGAAGGCCCGTCAACTCTTCAGCAAGCTCGATCTCAAGCCGGTTGAGGGAATTTCCCGTGTCGTCATCCGCAAATCCAAGGCTTTTCTCTTCATCATCGACAAGCCCAATGTCTACAAGAGCCCCAAGACCGACACCTACATCGTTTTTGGAGAACCCAGAATCGAGGATCTGTCTGGAGGCTTGTCTCTGGCCGACAAGTTGTCTAACAGTACGAACATGAAGGTGCCGAATTTCCCTGAATCCACTCAGAACCCTGATAAGAAGCCGGTCATTGAGAAAGACAGCGACGACGAAGGCGAAGAAAACATTGATACCACTGGAATCGAAGAGAAGGACATTGAGCTGGTCATGTCTCAAGCCAACGTTTCCCGTGAGAAAGCTGTTCGTGCTTTGAAGAAGAACGACAACGATCTGGTTAACACCATTATGGAACTGACTCTTTAGATTCCGTGCATTTGTTGTTCTACTTTTGGGTAATAGTAGTTTTAATAAACCTCGATGTGGAATCAATTGGAAGCAGTCTCCATGGGATTTTTGTTTTTACGAGGTTGTTTTATGGGACTTGTTCAGTCGCAACAGGAACCAGCTGACCTGAGTTCTCGCCGCGAAGATTCTTGGCTTGGCGCCAGCAAGTGGACATTGGATCTGTGGTGTGCGATTTCCTTCCTTTATTCCGCCTCAGAATGTCCGATAATCTAGAAGAAAAGATGCAGGAGATGGAAGTAGATATTGAAGACGACGATTTAGACGAAAGCGAAGCCGTTGATGGAATCGGACCTCTGGGTGGAAATGTAAGTTTTGTATTTTTTTTATATATAAATTTTAAATTTTTTTAAGGATGAATTATGGCAGAAAATTCGTGATGAAAAAAAGAAAACTCCAGGGATGTTTGTATCAGCATGGGAAGAGGACGACGATGGAATCGAAGAAAAAAATATGGAAGATCCAAAAGAACAATTTCTAACAGCTGCTGAAGATGGAAATTTGGAAAAATTGAAAGAATTAATCAAAAAATATCCGGATTTTTTACATGTAAGTTTAATTTTCGGTGTTGACAAGGAAAGTAACGTTTTCGCAAGGGTATTTTGGCAGTGAATGATTTTTGGGATATTGATTAGTAACTTCATATATGAAAATTTATCTTAAAGAGTCGATAGAAAGTTCTGCATTTCTTATGACCCTGATCCAGAAGGTTCTAGAGCTGTATCGATAAAATATAATTTCGGAAAATTAATTACGAAAGAAGTAATGTGCAGAATTGAAGTTTTAGGCCAGTTTAGATACTAGTATTTTCATAATTGAAATTAACATAAAGTTTAATACTCCATATAGCCTTGATCCAGAAGGTTCTAGAGCTGTATGGATAGAATATAATTTCGGAAAATTAATTACGAAAAAAGTAATGTGCAGAATTGAAATTTTAGGCCAGTTTAGATACTAGTATTTTCATAATTGAAATTAACATTAAAGTTAACATAAAGTTTGATACTCCATATAGCCTTGATCCAGAAGGTTCTAAAGCTGTATGGATAGAATATAATTTCGGAAAATTAAATTACAAATTAGTATAAGATTACAAAACAATCGTCGCATACGAAACAGATTATTTTTTCAACTATTTTAGTTTCTGAAAAACTGCAATATCTCACTGGAATGACTTTGTGACGGATTTTTTTGTTTCTATGAAAATGATTATTACTTTTTATAGGTGAAAGACAGAGATGACTACACTCCCCTTCATCGAGCGGCGTACAACAACCATACACATGTCTGCAAGTACCTTCTCCAGATTGGTATGGTTGTTTTCAAATACATGTGTTAATAAAAATTGCTTCAGGAGCTGATGCAGAAGCTAGAACGGAAGATGGATGGACTGTTTTACATTGTGCAGCTTGTTGGGCTAATTACGAAATTGTAGCGATATTACTTTCACATGGAGTTGATGTAAATGCTCGATCGAAAGGAAATCTGACACCTTTGCATTTGGCAATAAATTCAAGTGAAGATCAGAGAAAACAGATTCTTACTGTGAAATACTTGTTAGAAGCTCCAGGAATCGATATGGGTGCTCAAACGAACGCAGGAGATACCCCATTGCATCTTGCTCATCGTGTATCTCGAGAAATTTCAGAATTGCTTCAATTTTATGTTAATCGTCCTTGAAAATTATCCAAATTATTCCTAATTTGCTCAACATTGATTGTACATAATTACAGTCGTCGCAAGCTTTACTGCTATTTCTGTATTTAAATCGGAATAATGATGCCTAAAATATTAATCGCCTTCAGAAGGCAAAAATTATTTAACCTCTGCTTTGAGCTTCCTTAGGGGTTCAGATTAACACGAGTTTACTGAAATTTACGTGTATTAGTATCCTCGTGTTTGTGTAATTTTGTATTGGGAAAAAAGTATTTATATCGATTTGTGATTTGGAAACAAAAACGGTTGAGTCACCGTTTATATTTTTTTGAATTTATAGTTTATTGGAAAAGTTGAGTTTTAAGAATGTTTGAAGTTTTCGATTTGGCTGTACTGTAATTGTTCCCCAGCGATATTTGCTTCTTTTTTTAATTTTCGCTGATTTTAAAGTTAATTTTTTTATTGAGATATTAGATTAATTTAACCGCGAAAAATATAAGAAAGTAAATGAGATCAATATTGCGAAATAGAGCAAATGTCGTAGAGGTTTTTGGTTTTTTTATTTTTTCTTTTTGAAAAAAGTTGGGCTCAGCCGGGAATTGAACCCGGGACCTCTCGCACCCGAAGCGAGAATCATACCCCTAGACCACTGAGCCAGTGCTTGGCCGGACGAGTGGTTTAGTGACATTTTGAGGAAAGACGTACATTAGTGAACTTGACAGATGTTCGTTTTTATTTCGCGCTTTTTAATTTTGATAAAAATTGTGATTATTTCAGGAATATGGTATAAGAGTAAAACAACAACAAAGATGAGGTTTAGTTATTCTGATAAAACTAAACTATTATGTTTGGAAATTGCTAACTACAGCGGATTGATATATTCGTCAGTCGCTATCCTTGGAATCACCGTTCTCAGTTTGGGTCATGTATGTCCGACAATATACGGCGAAGGACAATGTGGACAGGCTTGGTTTACTGCGATGGTTATTCTGTTTGAAATTGTAATTAATTTGGTTTTTTTTACTTATTACAATTCGAGAAATCAAGTCAGCTACTGGACAGTTAAAAGTTCTTCTTTGTTGTTTGAAGATAGTGAAAAATTGGCGAAATTCGGGAAGATTTTAACAGAAGCGGAAATGATGGAAAGGAACGAAAGAGAACCAGAAAGACAGACGTTGATTATGGATTCTAGAAGTTCGGAAAGTCTGCAGAATCCTCCTGCTCCGTTCGCGAGGCTGGACTACAGGTCAGTTTCTGTTTTATGAGGAAATTATTTTGGACAAAAAATCTGCTTCTTCGACCCGTTTTTCCTGTTCAGGAGTTGGGTTTTTTGAGTCTGGCTCTCCAAACCGCTCGGTGTTGTGTCATTTCTGGTTTCGAGCCTACTTCTATCATGTCCTTTGGGCAAAAAATAATCAGATGAAAATACGAATATTAATAACATTTTTATGCAGAAATTAGTTTTTATATAAAAATTAACTTTATTTTTCATGTGGAAATTAACTATATAAAAAACATGGTAATTAATGGTAATTTTTATATGGAAATTTATTTTTATAAATGAAAGTTAATTTTTTATAGAAATCAACTTTTTAATATAAAAGTTAACTATATAAAAAACTTGGTAATTAATGATAATTTTTACAGGGGAATTTATTTTTATAAATGAAAGTTAATTTTTTATAGAAATCAACTTTTTTATATAAAAGTTAACTTTTTATAAAAACCAACTTTTACATATGGAAATCAAATATAAAAACTGTCATTGATCTTCATATTTTTATATATGAAAATAGACTTTATTTTTACATATAAATAACTATTTTTATTTAAAAATAAACCTTAATTTCTATTTAAAAGTTAATTTTTTATAGGAATTGATTTTATTACTTTCATAAAAATTAATGTTTTTATATAAAAATAAATCCAAGTTTTCAGAGATCCTATTCTTGGTAGATACGACGATGAAGCTGTTGAAGTGAGCCCGAAAGACACTCCTACGACGAAATATTGCTCCCAATGTAACACTATTACTCCCAGACGATGTCATCATTGTCCGTTGTGTAGGATTTGCGTCCTCAGGAAAGATCATCATTGTTTTTTGACAGGGGGATGTGTTGGACTCGCAAATCAACGATATTTTATTGTTTTTCTTTTTTGGGCTTCAATTGGTGCTTTTTATGGATGTTCGTACTTGTTTACTTATCTTAACGAATTTGTTAATCCTTGGTTTCCATTTGGATGGTTTACTTACATCGGGCCTATTGCAATTGTTAGATGGATTTTTGGATATGAATCGGCTTTCAATATGATGATCGCAATCGTCTTCAGCATGGCTTTCAGTTCTGGATTTGGAGCTCTGGGATTTTTTGGATTTCAGGTAGGATTTTTGAGTTTTTAAATAACGAAAAATGATTTATTTCAATACGGTGCTTGGGTGGTGGTTAAGACTTTTAGTAGTAATTTCATATATGAAAATTAATCCTAAACGATGGAAAAAGGGGCTATATATCTAGTGTGCTTTAATTCAGAAGATTCTAAAACTATAAACTACGCATAATTCTAAAAAATAAATCATAACTATAACATCAAAAACCGGAATTTTAGCTTATTTTAAATTCTGGTAATTTCATATATGAAAATTAATCCCAAACGATGGAAAAAGGGGCTATATATCTAGTGTGCTTTAATTCAGAAGGTTCTAAAACTATAAACTACACAATTCTAAAAAATAAATCATAACTATAACATCCAAAACCGGAATTTTAGCTTATTTTGATTTTTCGAAAGTTTTAGGAATTTTTAAATCTATTTTGTAAAAAAATTTGTTTTTCATAATAGAGCTATGATTATCTTCCTGCCAAAACATTAAATTTTTCAATTTCGGTCTTGTTAGAATTGCGAACGAAAGCATATTGATCTTTACTAGAAGAATAAGACAGATGTAATTTATACATATTCCCATACAATGTAAATAATAATCTCACTCAAGTCCTACAGTATTCCACACTCCCTGATTTTCAGGCTATCTTTTTAAGTCTTTTCTAGTTTAGTTTATGTCCTAATAGTAATCTAATAATAGATCAGATTATATTGATGACAAACTAACTGTTAAAATAGAAACTAGAAGTATAGTAATAATATTTACTAGAGGAATAAAATACAATTATTGTATATTCCCCACATAACTACAACCAATAATCTCACTCAAGCCGTACAGTATTCCTCACTCCCTGATCTTCAGGCTATCGCTTCAGGTCCTTTCTTTCTAGTCTAGTTTCTGTTTCAACAACGATCTACTAATAAATCTGACTATATTGATGACAAACTAACTGTTAAAGTAGAAACTAGAAGTATAGTAATAATATTTACTCGAACAATAAAACAGATAAAATTCATATATTCCCTACACAACTACAACCGAGAACTTCATTCAAGCCCTACAGTACTCCACACTCCCCTGATTTTCAGGCTATTGCTTCAGGTCCTCTCTTTCTAGTCTAGTTTCTGTCTCAACAACGATCTAATAGTTGATCAGATTATATTGATGACAAACTAACTGCTAAAATAGAAACCAGAAATATATTAACAATCTTTACTCGAACAATAAAACAGATAAAATTCATATATTCCCTACACAACTACACTCAAAAGTCTCATTCATCCCCTACAGTATCCCTCGTTCCCTGATATTCAGGCTATCTCTTCAAGTTCTTTCTTTGTAGTTTACTTCTCTGTCCTAACAGGTCTTGACTGGAAAATTCCCGTCGAAACTACTTTTTAGGAAATTTTCGTTTTTATTTTTATAATAATGTGGTTGATTTTTAGATATTCTACACTCTTGAAGGCTACACCATGCACGATTATCACGTCGGTCGCTTGAAGGACCACTTGGAATCTGATGGAGAAAACTGGTCAGAACGATTAGCTCTGGTCTTCGGACGTCGTTGGTGGCTCAATTTCATTTTTCCCCTCTTCTGGATCCCGAACCACATGACACCCGAAATCGCAAAAAACATTTTTCTCAGCATTTCGAAGGATTTATAAAAAACTTAATATCTAGTCATACGGTAACAATGATTTTTATGTAATTACTGTATTTTTAAAAATAGGAATTATTGTGTAATTAAAAATGGGGATTACTGTCAGTGGTACGGTAATTAATACTTTTTAGTCACACCGTAATTGTTGATTTTATTTAAATTAATAATTACTGTATTTTAAAAATAGGAATTACTGTTGTTAGTTCTACAGTAATTGCCGCATTTTTAGTCATATGGTAATTCTTGTTTTACTATGGAGTAATTACTGTTTTTAAAGAATAAAAATTACAGTTGTTATTTATACAGTAATTACTGTATTTTAAGAAGTAAGGATTACTATTCTTAGTCATACAGTAATTACTATATTCTAGTCCTACAGTAATTGTTATTTTGTTATACAGTAATTACTGTATTTTAAAAAAATAGGAATTACTATTCTTAGTCATACGGTAACTACTGTATTTTAGTCCTACAGTAATTGCTATTTTTAATTCTACAGTAATTGTCATTTTGCTATACAGTAATTACTGTGTTTATCTATGCTGTAATTACTACTTTTTAGTTTTACAGTAATTATTGATTTTTTATAAAGTAATCCTTTTTTAAATACAGTAATTACTATTTTTTGTACAGTGATTGTTGCTTTTATTTAATTAATAATTACTTTTTTAAAATAGTAATTATATTTGCAATAAAATAATGAATTTTTCATGAATCCAAAAAGCGGTAATTTAATTAATAATTACTTTTTTAAAAATAGTAGTTACGATTGCAATAAAATAATGAATTTTTTATGAATCCAAAAAGCGGTCGGAGTTAGTTTATTGGATTTCGAGACGCAACAGCCGTCCCGCTGACTCGACTGCCAACTTCAATTTCGGCCGCATTTGTGAAAAAAGAAAGATTTGTCCCGGCTTCGAAAGAAATAGATTGTTTGCTTTGTATCCTGATGCCTTAGGTCCTAAAGTTGATTATTCAAAATTCGAATGATTTGTAAATAATTTTTTTTATTTTAAAAATGGGAGCATTTTTGTCATCTTTGGGATTTAATCAACCATTTTTTTTCACAATTATCGGGTGAGTTTTTTATCGATTAAAATTGTAATTGTAAAAAATAAAAAAACGGAATTTTTAAAAATTCGCGAAAATAAAAAATAAAAAAATCGAATTTTTTAAAATTTAGTTACTATTATTGGATTTTTTAAATAAAGTCACTATTCAAAAATAATTTTAATAATGGAGATGTTTATTTTTAGTTCAATTTGGAATTTTTTGAACATTATTTTTGAAACTCATTGGAGCTGTTGAAATCACTATTAAAAAACAGCTCCAATAAAGTTAGAGGATAGTGTCTACTTCTGGTTAAAATGGAAAATTTTTAGTCACTATCCTTGAAACTCATTGGAGCTGTTGAAATTACTATTAAAAAAATAGCGTTAGTGAAAATTTGGATAGTGTCTACTGTTAACTAAAATCACGATATTTCAGTCACTATCCAAAATCAGCTTCAATGAAGATTTGGATAGTGTCTACGTTTTGACTCAAATTAGATCTTTCCAGTCACTATCCAAAATCAGCTTCAATAAAAATCTGGATAGTGTCTATTTTTGGTTAAAATTTCATCTTTCCAGTCACTATCCCAGAAACTCATTGGAGCTGTTGAAATCACTATTCAAAAACAGCTCCAGTAAAGTTGGAGGATAGTGTTTATTTCGAATTCAAATTTGATTACTTTAGTCACTATCCGAAAATAGTTGCAGTAAAAATTTGGATAATATCCAATTTTGATTAAAATTGCATTTTTTGAGTAACTATCTTTGAAAATTTGTTTTTTATATTATGTGGGGATTTTCAGATTACTCGGAATGTTAGCCCTTACAGTAGCCATCGTTCAAGATGGAGATGAGTCCGTCAGATCGAAAGAAGCCAGATCTCTTCTAGGATACAAAAAAGTAAATTTTTATTATTTCTAATTTAAAATTTTTTTGATTTTAAAAAAAATATTTTTGATTTTAAAAAATTTTTTTTAAATTAAAAAAAATATAATATTCTTGAAAATTAAATATTTTTTTTCAGACAGTGGACCTCCATAAGCCATCTGATCCGGATAAAAGATCAAGTTTCTCAAAATCGATAAATGGCAGTAACCTCAGAAACATGGGTTCTACTAATATCGAATTTGCTTAAAACATATTTTAAATGTTTCCACCCCAAAGAGCTTTGATTTGGATCGGTAGTAAATACAGTAATAAATAGAACATAAGGAAAAGTGAAATAATATAAAAAATTATCAATTGTTTCGAGACGAATTTTCTAGAATCTTCTGGAAGCCGATGTCCCAGAAAACTATATCGGATTCAGGAAATCCAAGAAAGTTCTAATTTCATATATGCGAATGTTAAAATTTCTTTACAAAATTACTTCGATATGAATTCTTCAGTATCTTCTAAAAGCCGATGTCCCAGAAAACTATATCGGATTCAGGAAATTCTAAAAAGTCCCAATTTCATATATGCAAATGTTAAAATTTCTTTACAAAATTACTTCGATATGAATTGTTCAGTATCTTCTGGAAGCCGGATGTCCTAGATGACTCCAGAAAACTATATCGGATTCAGGAAATTCAAGAAAGTTCTAATTTCATATATGCAAAAGTTAAAATTTCTTTACAAAATTACTTCGATATGAATTTTCTGGAAGCCGATGTCCCAGAAAACTATATCGGATTCAGGAAATTCAAGAAAGTTCTAATTTCATATATGCAAAAGTTAAAATTTCTTTACAAAATCGTCTGAAAATCGATGTTCTGGAAGTTTCTTTTGAATTCTAGAATGTTTCGAAGACTTCTAAGAGGTTCTAGAGGACTTCAGAAACTTCCATAAGGTTTTAGGAAACCCTAGCAACTTTCCCTGGAATCTGCACTTGTCCAAAAACTTTTAAAATTTCCCTGAAGACCCCAGAATTCTGTAAAATTTTGAAATATATCGGAATCTTTAGTTAAATTTTGGAAGATTTTTGAAAATTCAAAATTTTTACGAAATTGAACATGGTCAAGACCGACTTTGGCGTTGTGTTCCTCGTTCTGCTCCAGATTTCTTCAACTTTTCGAAACTTGTTGATGAACGAATATCTGGATTTTATTTTTCTTTTTTCATGTAACTACTTCTAGATGCCCAAACCAGAACTCTACGGCACTGCTTTCGAAGCTCTTGAGGACGAAGGTAAGGATTTTTATATAAAAATTTGCAAAATTTCAATTTTCAGACGGTCCGGTGAAGAAAAAACCGAAAAAAATCCACGAAGAAGTCGTAACTGACGAAAGAGGCAGAAGACGGTTCCATGGAGCTTTCACGGGTGGATTTTCCGCTGGATATTTCAATACAGTAGGATCCAAACATGGATGGGTTCCGCAAACTTTCAAGTCCTCCAGGGACAGCCGGGCCGAGATCAAACAATACAGACCTGAGGACTTCATGGATGAAGAAGATTTGGGAGAATTCGGTATTGCAAGCAGAGAATTCCACGTGAACAAGAAATATGCAGTAAATAGAGGAAAAGCTGATCTAGGAATGGCCGTTTGGGATCGGCCGAGTGTGGTTTCCGGGGCTTTGGATGATCTCTTCAAGGTCTCCAATAAGCAAACCAGGTTCGTTTTACTTTTAATTCCTATTCTATATATCGATTTTAATTTTCAACCATATTTGATATATCAATCTTTATTTTTAATTACGTTCTATATATTAATCTTTGTTTTCAATTGCATTTTATATATTAATTTTTCTTTTCAGCGACTCTATAGGTCTAAAGATTATGAAAAAACTAGGATATCGTGAAGGTAAAGGGATTGGAGCCCCGTTGACCCGAAGACAGTTGGAAATTCAGCGAGTTATTGAATCTAGAGCCAGAGGAAAGAAAACCCGATTTGACAAATCTGCTGTTGAGGAAGCCGAAGAATATGCCAAAGGATTTGAGTTTATTCCGGAAGATATTCCTCCTGTTTATTTCACTTGCAAAGAAAACGATCACGGTCTCGGATATCAGCCTCTGAAAGGATTGACTGGTGGATATAGTAGTATTCCTCAAGTCGATGAAAAAACCAAGAGAGGAGACGCCTTCGGAGTCGGTGTTTACGAGGATTCCGATGAAGACATATATGGAACAGAGGACATGTCAAAGTACAACTTCGAATTGGGCAAAGCCGATGTTGATCCCATGGCCAGGAGATCTGCAACAAGCACAAACAGCGATGTCTGTGAGTTTCATTAATCAATAAGCAAAGTAGCTTGTTTCCGATGAGGTGTTTTAGTGTTAATTATGGTTTTTAGGACGTTCGTTAATGATTTCATACGTAATTTTTAATTTTTGAGAATAAGTAGAACCTAATGTTCCACAGAACTCTAATCAAAAGCTGTACCTCTAAGAAAAGTGTATTTCTGGAAAATCCGAAGTTGTATAAGGTCGTAAAACCGAAATTTTAGGCTACTTTAGTTCTTTAAACATGGAAATTCACAGTAGAATAATTTGCTAAAAATTTTTATTTTTGATTTTCATAATGACGTGATTTTTTATTTAAATTACTTCCAGATAATACGGTATTTGTGAAAGCAAAACAAGAAAGAAAACGACCTCCTCATTTATCCATCGTCGTTCCTTCGAATTTTAGAGCTAGACATGTTCCTATTCCTTTTGATTCATCGAAACTTCCATCGACGATTAGAAATTACGGAAAAGATATGACTGTTCTTCAGAGAGCTATGATTTTGGGAGAGACTAATGTTTCTGTTTTGAATATGTTGACAACTGATGATAGAGAAAAATTAAAACAAGCAAGAAGAATTGCAGAAGAAAGAGAAAAAAAGTCAGAAGAAGTCGGAAAAAATTATAAAATTCATGATCCTTTTATTGAAAAAGATGAAGAAAAATCATATAGATTTCATAAGTATCTACAATGTCTGAAAAGAGGTAAGTTTTTTTTGTTGATAGTTGTAGATTTAGGTTTTTTGAATTTAAATTTGAATTTAGTTTGGATTAATTTTAAATTTTTGAATCTATTTTTAAACGATTTTTGAACTTTTGAATTTATTTTAAATTTTTTTAACAATTTTAAATTTTAAATATATTTTTAAATTTTAAATCTATTTTTAAATTTTAAATTTATTTTTAAATTTTAAATCGTTTTTGAGCTGACTTTAAAAATTGAAAATTTTCAATTAAAACTAATTTTTTAAATCGATAGTTTTGTTGCTGGTTTTTTAATTACTTTATTTTTTAGGAGTGCCTTGTGGGAAACCTCCAGGAATGCCGATAGAACAATGGCAGGTTGAAGAACAGGAATTTCAAAATGCAGTTCCTCAGGAACTCAGGTATCTTTTGCCAGATATCAGGGAAAGAAAAGAACCACTATATAAAGGGGATTTTGGTCAAGCTTTGATGAATAAATTTAAATCTAAATTTGTTAGTACTGAAGAAACTTTAACGGATACGGTAAAGGAAACTGTAAGTTTAAATTTTTATTTTTTTAAAAATTTTTTTGATTTTTTATAATTTAGAAATTTTAATATTTTTTAAATTTTCTACTTTTTAATAGTTTGTTTTTTTAATATTTTTTATTTTTAGAAACGAATAGAACCTTTTGTGAAACTTGAATGGCATCCGGCAAAACGACTATGTAAAAGATTAAATGTTCCGGATCCTTTTCCTTATTCTGATCTTGAAGGAATTCCTGGAGCTGAACGGAAAGTGAAAAATAACAAGGAATTTACTATGACGGAACTGGAGAATGAGGTAGCAATGAGGGGTCCGAGGAAATTTCCAGAGGAAAAAGAAGAAAAAAAAGTTAAAATAGAAGAATCAACAGAACCGGAACCTTTATTTAAATTTTTTGAATTGATGAATGAAGTATTTGGAACTACGGAAGAAGAAATAAAAGAAGGAGAAAAATTGGAAGAAATGGCAAAAAAAGAATCACAAAAAAATGTGAAAGAAAAATCGCCAGAAGTTAGGTCTGTAAAATCTCAGAAGGAATCAGAACACAGGTTTGGATGAAATGGAAAATAATGATGATGAATATATTTTAGGTCGTTTTTTGATCTTGCGATGGAAGAAGTTTCTGGAAAGAAGGATAAAGGTGGATCGAAATCGAAAATAAAAAAGGAAGTAGTTTCGGGAAGTGATAGATCTTCATCGTCAAGTGATTTTGATGAGAAGTACTCTAAAAAGAAAAAAGAAGTAGTTTCAAGAGGTGGAAAATTGTTAAGTGATTCTGATAGACGTTCTAAAAAGAAGAGAGAAATAACTTCAAGAAGTGGTAGATCTGTATCATTGAGTGATTCTGATGATAAGCGTTCTAAGAAGAAGGAAAAGAAGAAAGAAGTAGTTTTAAAAGGTGATAGATCTTCACTGTCAAGTGATTCTGATGAGAGACGTTCTAAGAAGAAGGAAAAGAAGAAAGAAGTAGTTTTAAGAGGTGATAGATCTTCATTGTCAAGTGATTCTGATGATAGACGTTCTAAAAAGAAGGAAAAGAAGAAAGAAATAACTTCAAGAAGTGATAGATCTGTATCATTGGGTGATTCTGATGATAGACGTTCTAAAAAGAAGGAAAAGAAGAAATACAAAAAAGAACTATCCTCAGAAAGTGAATCTTCGATCGATTCTGATGATAGACATTCTAGGAAGAAACATAAGAAAGATCGAAAAAAAGACCGTAAGAAAGACCACAGAATTCATAAAAAACATAGAGATAAGAAACACAAAAAAGATAAAACTTCTAGTAAAAAAAAGAAGAAAAAGAGAAGGAAATCCGATTCAGAATCCTCCATTGTTGATGTTTATTGAACGGGTAATGGATATTTTGTATTTTTTATATTTTTGGAAATTAAATATTTCAATAAAATATACGGTAATGGAGTTTTGAAGGTTTTTAGAATTTCTGAGTTTTTAATTTTTAAAGATTTTTAGAATTAATTTAATTTAAAATTTTTAGAATTGTTTAATTTAAAATTTTTAGAATTATTTAATTTAAAATTTTTAGAATTATTTAATTTTAAAATTTTTCTACTTTTGTGTTAATTTATTTTTTGGTTTTTATTTTACTTATTTTATTTATTTTTATATTGTTTTAATTTTTTATAAGAAAATCCCTTCCAAACCAGAAATAGTCCCTAAAGTGGATTTTGGAAAGTAATGATTGATTCGCGCATCCCGAAAATTTGTCTGGTTGAATGCATTCCGAAGCAGCTGTACCTAGTGGTGTTGTGGAAAAACGGGCTTTTGAGATTGGCTCACGAAAATGAAAACTGATTTCCCAGTTGGGTCAGACTTCATTCATCTCTCATGAACCTCCTTCAATCTCGTACACTATTTTTTATTAAATTTAAGAAAATTTGATGAGATTTTTTTTGTAAAAAAAATTGAAAAATCTAAAAAAATATAAATTTTAACTTTTACTTAAAAAATTAAATTTTTATTTTTATAAAAAAAATAAATTTTTTATTTTTATTAAAAAAATTAAATTTTTATTTTTTTTTAAAATATAAATTTTAACTTTTATTTAAAAAAATTAAATTTTCATTCTTTTTTAAAAAATAAATTTTTATTTTTTTTTAAAATATAAATTTTTATTTTTTTTTAAATATAAATTTTAACTTTTATTTTAAAAAATTAAATTTTAACTTTTATTTAAAAAATTAAATTTTTTAATTTTTTTTGTAAATTAAATTTTTTATTTTTATTTAAAAAATAAATTTTTATTTTTATTTAAAAAATAAATTTTTATTTTTATTTTAAAAAATTAAATTTTAACTTTTATTTAAAAAATTTAATTTTTTAATTTTCTCTGTAAATTAAGTTTTTAAATTTTAAAGATTTAATTTTTTTAAAATTTTGTTTAAAAATTAAATTTTTTAAGAGAAATTTTCCCTTTTATTTAAAAAAATATAAAATTCAGGGACTTTCATCAATCATCATTTTCGGGGTTTTGAGAATCCAGATGAGCAAGTTGGACAGTTTTGACGTCCTTATTTCCAAGTCTCGGTTCCCTTTTTGGTCGTTTGATTTACCGCGCTTTCAAGCGAAAATCATTGACACGAATTTGCTGAATTTTTTATGAAAACTAAAGTTTTGTTGACAAATTTCCGGAAAAGTGAAGATTGAAAAGCAAAGACAGAAAAGCGAGGTTTAATTAATCTGGCTTTCCAACTTTGCCTATGGCTGTCATTTCCTTGTTTTATAGGATTTGTGGAACCGAGATAGCGGGGTTACGGTAGGAGTTGAAAAAATCGAAATTCTAAATTTATTTAAAATTAAAAAATATTTTCAAAAAAGTGGTTTTTTGAGTTTTTAGAATTCGGCAGAAAATTTCGAAAATTTTTCTCGAGACAATTTCGTAATTAAATTTTTAAAATTATTTTAAAACTATAATTCTGAAGCTGAAATAGCGGGGTTACAGTAGGAATTGGAAAAATCGAAATTCTAAATTTATTTAAAATTAAAAAATATTTTTAAAAAAGTGGTTTTTTGAGTTTTTAGAATTTGGCAGAAAATTTTGAAAATTTTTGTTGAAACAATTTCGTAATTAAATTTTTAAAATTATTTTAAAAGTATAATTCTGAAGCTGAAATAGCGGGGTTACAGTAGGAATTGGAAAAATCGAAATTCTAAATTTATTTAAAATTTCGAATTTACTTAAAATTTAAAATAGAAATTGTTGTGAAGCTGTCTTGACACGAATTTCCGCAATTTAATTTTAGGTGGTTTCAGAATTTTATAATGAATCCTAAAATTTTTCAGAAATTTCCATAAAATTTTGTAAAAATTAATAAAATTCAAAAAAATCCGAAAAGATGAAATTTTTTTGAATTTTAAAATTAAAATTCTGGAGAAATTAAATATTTTTTTTCTGATTTTGGACGATTCTAGAATCTTCTAATATATATTAAATCTTTAAAAAACTTTAAAACTTTTCTAGAAAAATTCAAAAATTTCTCTAAATTTCGAACGATTTTGGAACTTACTGTATTTCGAAATTTTTGAGAACTTAAAATTTTTGAAAAAAATTAAAAAATTTCCCGTAAAAATCCACGTTTTTTTTCTGATTTTTGACGATTCTGGAACCTACCGTATTTCTAAATTTTTCCGGGAAATTCTAAAAAAAATTTTAAATTTTTTTCTGATTTTGGATAATTTTGAAACTTACCGTATTTCGAAACTTTTGAAAAATTGAATTTTTCCGGGAAATTCTAAAAAAATTTCAAGTTTTTTTCTGATTTTTGACGATTCTGAAACTTACCGTATTTCTAAATTTTGAAAAATTAAATTTTTCCGGGAAATTCTAAAAAAATTTCAGGTTTTTTTCTGATTTTTGACGATTCTGGAAATTACCGTATTTCGAAATTTCGAAATTTTGAAAACTTTTCTAAAAAGATTTAGAGCTTTGTTCCGAATTCTAAAATATCCCGATGTTACTAATTTTATCTTACTTAAGTCCCTTTTAAAAAATTACTTCCCCAATTTCCGGCAAAATAAAGCCAAAACTTTGCAATCTTCATTATCCGTGGCTGGACAAAGTCTTGAACGAAGCTTAATTGCATTGCTTTTTTGTTCTTGTTCTCAGAGGCCGAATTTTGAAGTCCCCTTTTCCAGCAAAACTGCGGTGGTTTCATATTTATGGAGTCAGTCTCACTTGGTCGCCTTCGGTAATCACATTGCACGGAATTGTCATTCTGCTCCCGGACTGGTTCCAAAGCTTTCACAAAGCAAACTCACGCACAAACTCGATGCATAGCTGAGCTTGTCGGGTTATTCCTCTCTCATCGGGACTTGTTTTCGTCTCTACAGTTCCCCCAATGGCATGGGATGATTTCACAATGCTTTCGTGGCGAGAGTTATAATGGAGTAAATCGTAAAATCCGGTCCTGGAACGAAAATAAAAATTTCTAGAAATTGGTCTTGACACAAATGAGAGTTTTAAAATTGGTTAATATAAAAAATTAAAAGATATTTTCGTGACGAGAGTTATAATGGAATAAATCGTAAAATCCGGTCCTGGAACGAAAATAAAAATTTCTAGAAATTGGTCTTGACACGAATGAAGGTTTTAAAATTGGTTTTAACACCAAAATCTTAAAAAAATATTTTCTATTTGAGACCATGGAAAAATTCAAATTTGCAAAATGTCTCAAAACGAAAAATTAAAAAAAAACATTTTCTATTCGAGACCATGGAAAAATTCAAATTTGCAAAATGTCTTAAAACGAAAAATTAAAAAAAAACATTTTCCATTCGAGACCACAGAAAAATTCAAATTTGCAAAATGTCTTAAAACGAAAAATTAAAAAAACAATATTTTCCATTTGAGACCACAGAAAAATTCAAATTTGCAAAATGTCTTAAAACGAAAAATTAAAAAAACAATATTTTCCATTTGAGACCACAGAAAAATTCAAATTTGCAAAATGTTTCAAAACGAAAAGCTGTCATAATATTTATTTTCATCATGGCATTTGGTAAACTCTTGAGATTTCCAAAGAGAAAGCGATTTGATTTGCACAGGCGAAAGAAAACTTCTGAGGTGCACGAGAAACACCGGATTCAAGGCCTGGAGCTGAGATTCAGAACCAGATCAGAATTTTCTTCATTTTCCGTTTTTACGGTGTTGTTGTTGAACAAAGCAGAAGGTAAATCCACTCCGAATCGACTGAAGAAGTCCCTGGGGTCTTCTGGAATCAAGTGTTTCTGAACAGCGAGATCGAGCCCTGAGGGGGCGGAGGAGGAATGTTCCAAAATCGGAGTCTGATCAGATTGAGAAGAATTAGGATGATGAGTTTCTGTATGTCTTCTTCTGTCGACTTTCCTCTGAAACGTCCGACCACAGACGTCACAAGAAAACGGCTTGTATCCCGTGTGTTTCCGCGTATGGGTGATCAGGTTCGAGGACTGCGAGAACGCCTTTCCACAGACAGCACATTTGTGGGGTTTCTCGCCTGGAAATTCTCAAATTACAGTAAATTTGAAATAAAATTTAAAATAATTATTATTTTCAAAATTATTTTTAAAAGTAATAAAATTTTGGATAGTGTCTATTTTTGGTTAAAATTCCGTCTTCCTAGTCACTATCCACTTTTTCGAACGATAGTTTTAATTTTTTAGTGATTTCGCAAACCAACTAGAATGAAAAGATGAATAGTGACTGAAATGGACACTATCCTTGGTTTCCTCTAAAGTTACCAAAATCACTATCCAAAATCAGCTCCAATAAGAAAATAGTGACTGAAATGGACACTATCCTTACTTTATTTTATATATCAATAATTATTTCTAAAAAAAATCTGGGATAGTGTCCAAAAGTTAATCACTATTCTTAATTTTATTGGAGCTGTCAAAATCACTATCCAAAAACAGCTCCAATAGATATTTGGATAGTGTTTATTTCTAATTAAAATTTGAGCCTTTCAGTCACTATCCATTTTGCCTTTGGTTTTTTTTCTAGTCACTGTTCTTAATTTTATTGGAGCTGTCAAAATCACTATCCAAAAGCAGCTCCAATAGAGATTTGGATAGTGTCCATTTTTAACTAAAGTCAAAATTTTCAAGACGCTTTCCATTCTGCTCTAGATAGTAACTTAAATAATTCTTTCAGTCACTATCCGAAAAAATTTCAAAAATAGCAACTACTTTTGAATATTTTTATAATTTTTACGGAAGTTATTTCGTTGTAAAATCCCTCGCTTTTGAAAAATTTAAAATTTACCGCCCTAGCTTGAAACATGGGTTTCTTTCATTTTCGATGTCACGCAAATTAATCAAGCCAAGTTGGAACTCGGCAATTCTCGATTCAGTGATTCCCTCAGAAGATGGATGGATTCAAGATTGAAACACGACAATTGGCTTTTTATTTTTCATTTCCTATTTTGTTTCAAGTTCCCTTAGGCAATGAGAATAAAGGACAATATGCTTCAAAAGTCGGACAAATGAATTCAATTTTTTCCGGTTACTTGGTCGCGCATCCAAATGACCTTTGGATTGAAATTAAAAATCCCGAGGATTCGGTGGAACAAGGAACAGAATTTTGAATTCGGAAATGGTAAACACATGAATGATGTTTAAAAAATTCAAGAGTCGTCACTATTTGTGGATTTTGATGAAATTATTTTTCGAACAGTGGTTTTCAATAATATAGTAGTAACAATATGGACAATGACTTTAGTAGTTAAAATAATGGACAAAAATAGTATCTAGTCACTATTTAAGATTTCATTGGAGCTGTTTTTTGGAAATTAATTTTGACAGCTCCAATGAAATTTGGATAGTGACTGGGAAAAAGGAATTTTAATCAAAAATGGGCACTATCCAAATAGCTATTGGAGTTATTTTTGGACAATGACTTTAGTAGTTAAAATAATAAACAAAAATAGTGTCTAGTCACTATCTAAACTTTTATTAGAGCTATTTTTTGAAAATTAACTTTGACAGCTCCAATGAAGTTTGGATAGTGACTGAAAAAATCAAATTTGAGTCGGAAGTGGACACTATCCAACTCTCTGTTGGAGCTGTTTTTGGACAGTGACTTAAACAGTCTCAATAAAAGTTAAGGATAGTATTTTAGTCACTATCCAAATTAATATTGGAGCTCTTTGGATAGTGACTGACAGGTCCAGTAAGAATTGCATAGTGTCCACTTTTAATTCTTAATTTTCTCAATCGACTTATTTTGAATAAAACTCTGTCAACTTTAATAAGAAATTTGGATAGTGACTCAAAAATCCAAAAATGGCCAAATTCGGTCACTATCCAACTTCACATTGAACAGTAACTTTGATAACTTTCCAGAATAGTGACTGTTTTTTCCGAAACTTCCCAAATTCACTCACCAGTGTGGATATACGTATGTTTCTTCATGTCCGACTTCTGATGGAACCTTTTTCCACAGTATTCACAAGGATAGGGCCTGGTGTCGCTGTGGATCAGCATGTGCGTGGTCAACGTCGAGGATCTTTTGAAAGTTTTTCCGCATTGTTTACAAATAAATTGTTTTTCTCCATTACTTGCTGCAGTATTTATATGAATTTGAACATGTTGTTCCAGAAGAACTTGAGATCCAAAGGTCGATCCGCATTTGCCGCAGGCATAATTTTGATCTTTTTCTGTAAATTTTTCGACTACAGGTGTTTCTTTCGAAATCGGCAAAGTTGATTTTTCTGATTTGACTACGACATTAGGAAATGGTTTTTTGATTTTTGAAAATTTATCACCAAAAGAAAAAATATTCGGCATCTGATGGCCCTGCATGAAGGCCGCTTGGAACTGCCGGACCTGGTTGGACCAGAGAGCCAAGGCCATCGTCATAGGGATGGGAGGCACTCCGAAAGGACCAGAGCCAAAGTTCATCATTGGGAAAAGACCTGCAGCAGGGGGATTCTCCACGGGGAGCGGAGAATCTGGACGAGAACCTAAAAACAAAAAATTAAAATAAAATCATTTCCATACAAAACACAAGTCCTGCTATTGTAAATTCATAGGCATTTTTAAGTCTCTTATAAAAATAGACAATATTGAGAATGACGAGAATTTCAATTTCACAAATATAAAGAAATATAGAAAAATCAAAAAAAGTAATAAACAAAAGTTTTAATGACTCTTAGTTTGCGCGCATGGCGCTGTGGTCAAAATTCCGTCTTTACAGTCTGACGCTCCATGGTTCGGGCCTTTACATAAACAGTAAAGTTATTTTTCTTCGACGCTCGCTACTGTTACAGAATCCCGTACCTTTAAGTTCAAACAAAGCCTCTGGGCGTGTCCACAAATCTCAGTAGCGAACCAATCTCCGTCTTTCGAACGGGCAGCTGGTTTCGGCCAATGCGGTCCCTCCTCCCCCGACCCTCTCAGATTTCCGAAGAAATTTGACTCGAACAAAACTTTCTCCACAAGCGTGACCGTACTCTTAAGAGTTTAACCTTTTTCGGAAATCTAGTTTTATTTTTTAAAAAATATTTTTTTAAAATCCCGAGAGTAAAAATTGCATCAAATTTCGATCACTCAAATTCCAAAGACAAATGCAAATCGACCAGGACCCCGCAGAGACAAAACTGTCCATTATGCAAATCTCAATTAGCCAACAAGTCCCTTCTTGATTGCTGTGGCATTTCGGATCCACGAGGACAGCAACCAAATGAAGTGATTCCTCTTGGGAATCTTGACATTTTTGACGACAAAAAAATGACAAATGATTACGGTAGTCGTTTAGTTTATGTTTTGATGGGTCTGTGATTTATTATTATATCATGAAAAAATTAATATACTGTAAAGAATTAAAATTTTTAAAAATCTTGTTTAACTTGGTCCTAACACGAAAATTTTCAGAGGTCGATTACAGTCAATTTTGGTAAAATTAATCATTGAAAAAACAAATTTATTCATACTGCAAAAATTTTTTAATTTTATCTTTTCCAAATCTTTATCCGGGTCAGTGGAGGTCAAACAAGGTTAATTTTAATAAAAATTAATTTAAAAAAAAACAAATTTACTCATACTGCAAAAATTTCTAAATTTTATTTTTCCTATATCTTTATCCGAGTTGATTATGGTCAATTTTAGTAAAATTAATCATTAAAAAAACAAATTTACTCATACTGTAAAAATTTCTAAATTTTATCTTTTCCAAATCCTTATCCGGGTCAGTGGAGGTCAAACAAGGTCAATTTTAGTAAAATTAATCATTGAAAAAACAAATTTACTTATACTGTAAAAATTTCTTAATTTTATCTTTTCCATATCTTTTCCAAATCTTTATCCGGGTCATTGGAGGTCAAGCAAGGTCAATTTTAATAAAATTAATTTTAAAAAAACAAATTTACTCATACTGTAAAAATTTCAAAATTTTATCTTTTCTAAATCTTTATCCGGGTCAGTGGAGGTCAAGCAAGGTCAATTGAAAGAGATTACACGGTATAGGCCTAATACGGAAGAGGAAGCCAATCACTTTTCTCGATTGCTTTTGTTTTGTCTCAATTTGCGCTTCAATAAAGCCACAACCGTTTCCTTTCGCTCCAGGTTTCAGATTTCTTTCCTGAATTCTCGAAAGAAAACCAAATTTTCACATATTTGCCAGAGTTTTGTTTATTTAAGAACAGCAGTTTAGCAGGACACCTGGATGTCAGAATTCAAGTACCTACGCTTTTGTGAAAAATGAGACTTGATGTGATTCTGGAGACAGCCGGCACAGCTGCCAGCCACTTTGGCTAAAAGGACTCCGATTTCGGATTCTGTAGCTTCACCGAAAATGAAAATTATTAAAAATTAAAAAATTATAAATAAAATTTAAATTTAAAAATTTCTAAAAAAAATTTAAAATTTAAAATTTCTAAAAAACTAAATTTAGAAATTTCTAAAAATAATTAAAAATTAGAATTTAAAAAAATAATAATTTCTAGAAAATTTGAAATTTTTTAAAATTTAAATTTTTAAATTTTTGATTTTTTTTAAATTTAAATTTCTAATTTTCATTAATCTACAGTATCAAAAATGGAAATTCTTTTTTATTACAAAATTCCAAAAAAAATCAAAAATATGAAAAAATCAAAATTAAATAAATCATTTTTTTCGAAAATTTTTTTTTTACTGTGGCGATTTTCCCAGAAAAACTGCTTTGAAAATTCGAGATCTGTTTTCTCAAAAAAAATTGAGAATTGTCTGACACGGATAATTCATAATATTTTTTAAAAAAATTAAAAATAAAAATTTTTAGATTTTAGAAATTAAAAGTTCGAAAATTTTGGATTCTGGGAAATTTTCGAAGGTTTTAGAAATCTTCACAGAATCCTAAAAGCTTCCAGAACCTTCCACTGGATTCTGAAGAATTTCATGAAATTTTTAAAAGTTTCATCGAATTCTGAAGAACTTCAGAAGTCTGTACCGTACTCTAGAAGGTTCTGAAAACCTCAAACGGATTCTAGAAAACTTTCAGAAGTTATTCTAAAATTCTGAAAAGTTTTAGAATCTTCTACTAGATTCTGAAGGTCTTCGTAGAATTTTATAAACTTTTACAGAATTTCCTACTGGATTCTGAAGACCTTCGCGGAATTTTAGAATCTTCTATAAAATCTTCTACTGGATTTTGAAGACCTTCGTGGAGTTTTAGAATCTTTTACTGGATTCTGAAGACCTTCGTAGAATTCTATAAACATCTACAGAATCTTTTACTGAATTCCAAAGATCTTCGTAAAATTCCACATCTTTTCTACAGAATCCTAGTAACTTCTATGACCTTCTACAGAACCCCGTAAACCTCAAAAATTCCTGCAATATCTTCAGAAACCTCTATGATTATGAAATCCTTCAGAATCTCCCACTAGATTTTAGAAGCTTCCAGAATCCCACTGATCCCTCAAAAACCCACCTTGGTTTTCTGGAGAATTGCCGACTTCAGAATTCTCCTCCGGTCTCGGTTTGAAGAACATGTTCTTGAACCAGTCGTTGGAGTCATCTTCGGCTTCAGAAGACCTGCCGTCAGAATCTGTGTTTTCCTGTTTCGTGGATACTGTAGGCGAAGAAGGTCCCGGTTCAGATTTCTTCGACAACAAACTATCGATGGAGTAGAAGGAAGAGGACAGGGATCCCTCCATCCTGGAAAGAACGAAGTGAGTCAGAAAAAGGATAAAAGTCAAAAAGCCCGAGTCCGCCTCTTCCAGAAATGCCATCCCGATTGGCTACGGTCGAGACCCCGCCCCTGTGCCATCCAAGGTGTCAAATGGACCAAAAACATGAAATCAAACAAATTGCTGCTTTAAAATCATACTATTATAGAAATCACAAAATTCATTTTTTTACGAAAATAGTTTCAAAAATTTCTTATAAATTTAGAATTTTCCATAAATTTCAGAATTTTTTAATTTCAAAATTTAAAATTTAATAAAAATTAAATTTTCAAAAATTTTTAATTTAATAAAAATTAAATTTTCAAAAAAAATGGTCTCAAAGCGAATTTCTGCAATTTTTCAGAATCCTGAATTCCAGACGTCAAGTTCGAAATTTTTATTTTTAAAATTTTTACAAACTTCTACAGTATTCTAAAATCTTCAAAAACTTCAAATTTTGTAAATTTTTTAATAAATGTAAAAAAATAATTTTTAACAAAGTAACAATCTGTGAACAGATTTTTCATCGGAATAGCGTGCGGGAGACGGTAATCTTTCGGTTTTGATTGAGTATTTGAAACAAATCTGACGATTTCCAACAGATGGCTAAATTTCTGGAATTTATGAAGACTAATGAAAAAATAAAATTCAAGAATTTCAGGGAAACTCAAAAATCTTAAAAAAAATAAAATTAAAAAAAAATAAAAATAAAGAAAATTCAAGAATTTCAGGGAAACTCAAAAATCTTAAAAAATAAAATTTAAAAAAAAATAAAAATAAAAATTAATAAAATTCAAGAATTTTAGCGGATTTCGAAAATCTCAAAAAAAAAAAATAAAATTTTAAAATTAAAATAAATAAAAATAAATTAAAATTTTAAAATTTTAGAAAAATTCAGAAATCTTAAAAAAAATTAAAATTAAAAAAATTTAAAATCTTAAAAATTGTTGAAAATTTAAACTTTAAAAAATTCGGCATTTCATAAAATTTAAAAAAATTTTTTACAATTATAAAATAATTCAAAAATTTAAAAAAAATTAAATTTAAAAAAAAAATTAAATTTAAAAAAAAAATTAAATTTAAAAAAAAAATTCAAATGTTTTGGATTTTCGGAAAATGAGAAAAAAGGTGGTTTTTCGACCACCAATGATGTCCCTATTTGAGAAAGTAAATTTTTTGTTTGCCCGATTTGACCGTTCGTCCACATGGTTTTCGCGCCGATCCAATTGCTGTTTTTGCTTCTTCTCAGTTACAACAATTTTCTCTCAATCGACTCTGGATAATTACAGCCACTTCTTGAGGACAACTGAATCCCGATTTAGACAATTGAATCGACTTTGTAATTCTTCTTGAGACAATGTGAGATCAGTTTTCGTTTATTAACATCATCCAGTATTGTTATTTTTCCGGAAATTTCGATAATTGCCGAGAATCGAAGACTAGTCACTATTCTGGGGATTTACTCGACCTCCCAAAATCACTATCCAAAAGGAAACTACAAGGGATTGATAGTGATTAAAAGTGGACACTATCCAATTTTTACTGGACCTGTCAGTCACTATCCAAAGAGCTCCAATATTAATTTGGATAGTGACTAAAATACTATCCTTAACTTTTATTGAGACTGTTTAAGTCACTGTCCAAAAACAGTTCCAACAGAGAGTTGGATAGTGCCCATTTCTAATTAAAATTCCTTTTTCCCAATCACTATCCGAACCATTGGAGCTGTCAAAATTAATTTTCAAAAAACAGCTCTAATAAAAGTTTGGATAGTGTCCACTTTTGACTCAAATTTGATTTTTTCAGTCACTATTCAAAAAACTGCTCCAATAGAAAATTGAATAGTGACAGTTTTCTTTTTTGAACAATATTCAATTTTTCGAGATTCTCCGACAGACTAAAGTCCACAACAATCTCAGAAATCACGTCGAAAACTACGGCTACTTAGAGATATTCTCGAAAGTTTTTTGAAAACATTTTCTAGAAAACAAATTTTTTATTATTGAAAAACAAGATGATTATTACTTTGCAATCAAAAACGCATTTTCGACTTTGGGATCCTATCCTCCAAGGAAAAATAAAATCTTTCATTGAATTCTTTATTGGAAACATGAAATACAAAAAATTCGGTCCTGGAGGACTGGAACGAGATTGTGGGGATGGTGTTAATGGGGTACTAAAGATTTGGAAAAATGCTATTTTCGTGGTGGGATTTTTATGGGGATTTTTGAAACGAAAATTTTCAGATTAAACTTCTATCTCAATACTGTAGAAAATAAAAAATAAAAAATAAAAATTCGGGTATTTTTTTAAAGTTGGAAAATTTTTGTTTCGAAATTTAAGAAAGTTTTGTTTTAAAAAATTTCCAGTAACTTTCGTTTCGGGACCTAAATAAGAATTTTCGTCTTGAGATCTAATCGGAGGTTTTCGCCCCAGGACCTTAATAAAAGCTTCCAATCTAAAGCTTACTGTATAATTTCCGCGTCAAGACCCAAAAGAGAAGTTTTCGTTCCGGGACCTAAACTGTAATTTTTTATTTAAAATTTAATTCAAAAGTTTCGTTCTGAGACTTCAATTGTGATTTTTAGGCTAAAATCTTCCGTGTAATTTTTGTCTTAAAACCCAAAACAGAAGTTTTCGTTCCGGGACCTAAACTGTAATTTTTTATGTAAAATTTAAATCAAAAGTTTCGTTCCAAGATCTCTATAGTAATTTTCTATTTTAATTTTTTAAATTTTAAAACCAAAAATATCAAGTTTCACTTAAAAGTTGAAATTTTTGGATATCATGAATGAAAATAAAAATTACTGTATTTCGTTGAAATTTGAATTTTTCCAAAAATGGATATTTAAAATTACTGTATTATTAGACTCAAATTGTTTTTGAAAATGAATACCTAAAATTACTTTATTTCATTGAGATTTAAATTTTTCCAAAAATGGATATTTAAAATTACTCTATTTTTAGACTCAAATTGTTTTTGAAAATGAATACCTAAAATTACTGTATTTCGTTGAAATTTGAATTTTTCCAAAAATGGATATTTAAAATTACTGTATTATTAGACTCAAATTGTTTTTGAAAATGAATACCTAAAATTACTGTATTTCGTTGAAATTTGAATTTTTCCAAAAATGGATATTTAAAATTACTGTATTTCGTTGAGATTCAAACTCTTTAAAAAGTGAATATCTGGAATTACTGTAGTTTGAGACTCAAATCGTTTTCGAAAGTGGATATTTAAAATTACTGTATTGCGAGACTTAAATCCTTTTCTGTAGTTCAAACCTTTTCGAAGATGAATAGTGAAATGTGAGATCCATGTTCGGGCATCCGATTGGCCAGTTCACTCAAAGTCACAGTAATCTCTAAAAGCGGTAATCCTTTTTCACTCGACACCGACGCCGCAGGAGGCTATTCGACCAGGCTTGTTTGACAACAAATTATTGATCTTCTCAATTGTCTTGTCGGGACGTCAAAAGATTGAATTAAATTACAAAAGAAAAATTATATCTATTCTTTGTTGATTTAAAAAATCCAAGGGTCAAAGATAATTGATCCAGTTTTCGAAAAAAGAAACTTTTTGACCGGTCAAGAAAACGAAAAAGTGAAAGACAAACAAAAAGCGCTTAGCTGACGCACAATTTAAAGCTTCCTAAAAACGGCTCCCTTGCGGCTGAGTGGTCTAGTGGTATGATTTTCGCTTAGGGTGCGAGAGGTCCCGGTTTCGATCACCGGCTCAGCCCGAGTTTTTTCCCGAAACTTCTACAATTAATTTTTTAAAATTACAGTAATCCATTTCAGATTCTTGAGAAATAATCCTAAATTTAATGAATATAATTACTGTGACATTTCCTTGTAATCCTTTTGACCTGACAAAAATTGGATTTGTGCCTGAAGGATTACCCAAATCCAAGAAAGTTATTACGAGCTAGCACGGGATTTCCAAAAGCTGGTAGGCGAGAAAATTGTCTTCTGCCCAAAAAGGACCGGTAAAACTGCTCCGCGCTGATTCCCCGAGGGACAAAGCTTCATTTTCCTGTTTTTGCTTGGATTATTCATCATTTATTATTTTTGTAAAAATATATCAAGGGAAAATAAATTTTAAAAAATATTTTTAAATGGGAAAATTTTAAATAATAAAATTATGATTTTTTAATAAAATTGATTACGGTCAATGGGGTCAAAGGCGGTCGAAGAGGGTTGTGGAAATTTTCGTTCAAGGACATTATGGCGTCTTTGATGGAGAAATAAGCCCCGCTGCCCAGCATGTAGGGGGGTTCGCCGGTGGATTTCGAGGAATAAACGGCTCCGAAATAGTCGTTTGGACGTCCTAGTAATTTTATATGGAATTTTTCAGGAACGTTCTGAGCTCTTGGAAGTTTGTATTTCGAAAAAGAGTCGTTGATGACTTTGCCGGTTGTTTCATCGATGGCTGTGGATTCCATCGCCATCCATCCGTACATCTAAAAAAGTTGCTCAGAGGGTAAATTATCACCATAGTGTGTCTTGACTATTGAGTTTGATTCGAACCATCACCGCAAGAATTCAAAGCAGCCGATCTAACCACTCGACCACGAATGCAGAAAAGAAGTTTTCAATTTTCCAGTAGTGAAAAGTTTTTAAAAATAAAAAAATTTAAAGTATTACGAAATCATAAATATGTAAAGTATTACGAAATCACCTCGAGAAGACTTCAAGATGATTTCAGAAAATTGCGAATTGTTGTAAAAATAAAATGCGAATGAGGACAGAACGAGTCAATTTCAGTGCTCAATTGCCAGATTTGCCATTTTTCCGATTTTTTACAACTCTCCTTTTGCGCGGGAATTCAAAAATGAATCACAGAATCGAAATTACAAAATTCTTATAAAACCATCTCGAAACGAATTTCTAGAACTTCCAAAAGTACCATAACAGAAAAAAACCAATTTCAACAACTATTCGCCAAATTTCCAATTTTTCGCGGGAATTTAAAAATTTCAAAAACATCTTTTTTAATTTTTAAAATATTTTATTTTAAACTTTAAAAACATTTTTTAAAAATATTTAAAAAACATTTTCTTTTTAATTTCAAAAACATTTTTTTTTAAATATTTTAAAAACATTTTTTTTAAATATTTTAAAAACATTTTTTTTTAATTTATAAAATATTTTTTTAATACTTTAAAAACCAAACCTGCATGAATGCGCCTTCGATCTGTCCAATGTCGATGGCCGGATTAAGACTGTGGCCTGTGTCCAGAACGATTTGGACTTGTTTGATCGTGTGTTCTCCTGTTCGAATATCGACTTCGCTGACGACACAAGCAGCTCCACTGGTGTGATAACAAGGTCCTTCATCAGATCCTTCTCTCGGATAAGTACAATGTTCTCCAGCAGACAATGCAAGTCTTTTAGCATATGCTAATTGAATAATTTCGTTCCAGGATTTTTTTGGATTTTCTTCCATAAGAGGCTTTAATCCTTGCATTAATTTCTGACAAGCTTTTCTGACAGCATGTCCATGAAGATCAGCTCCCTGAGATCCACCAGTCGTCGGAGCATTCGCTGTTGTGTCTGTCGAATTTTCGACAATTGTGATTTTTTCGATTGGAATATTTAGTTCATTTGCCGCAACTTGGATAACTTTAATATTTAATCCTTGTCCCATTTCTATTCCTCCGATGGATATCCCTACAGATCCATCCAAATAGATATTCACCAAGACAAAAGTTTGTTCGAAAATTAATCCATGCATGATTCCGAATCTCGTCGGCATCAGAGCCAGGCCTTTTTTTAAATTTTTCGAACATTTGTTAAAATTTTCAATTTCGATTTTTAAATTTTCGAAATTTGAAAATTTTTTACATTCATCCCAACAAAGTTTTAAATTGTCAAAAACGACCTTCGATCCGTCGGCTTTCGTATATCCTTCTTCGCTGAAGTTCAATTCTCTTAAATTTTCTGTTTTTTTTTTGATTTTTTTCGCGAGATTATCCAAAGCATGTTCCATGAAAAAATAAGCCTGAGGCTGTCCGAATCCTCTCATCGCGGTGTTCGACGGAGTGTTGGATTTACACGGATAAACCTGAACGTTCAAATTAGGGATACTGTAGCAGTTATCGATGCTTTGACATATGGCCATTGCCACCCAAACAGATAAATCCTGAGAATATCCTCCGAGGGAATGAATTACGAACTTTCCAGCGACCAGTTTGCCTTCAGAATCACATCCTAATCTGAAATACAACTATATAACAATGAGGAAATAAAATAAAATAAAATAAAAATAAAAATCCACAATTTGCTCGCAACATCGAAGCAATTTGATCGACATGTTACTGTTAAAGTGGAAACCAGAAGTATATCAATAGCCTTTACTAGAGGAATAAGATAAATTATTATATATCCCCCACATAACTACAACATAAAATCTCACTCATGCTCTACAGTATTTTACAGTCCTTGATATTCAGGCTATTTCTTTCGGTCTTCTCTTTCTAGTTTAGTTTCTGTCCTAATAGTAATCTAATAATAGATCAGATTATATTGATGACAAACTAACTGTTAAAATAGAAACCAGAAGTATATCAATAACCTTTACTAGAGGAATAAGATAAATTACTATATATCCCCCACACAACTACAACAGAAAATCTCATTCAAGTCCTACAGTATTCCACACTCCCTGATATTCAGATCCTCTCTTTTTAGTCTACTTTTTTGTCCCAACAGTTATATTCCTATATCTTTGAAGATTAAAAAAATAAAAATTACAACCTGCACGCAACATTCAGGTAAATTAAGCAGCACATTTTGATTAATTTTAAACTATTTTGTAAAAATTATTATTCAAAAAATAAAATTCTGCAATTTCTCCGAAACGTTCTAATAAATCAGTCAGTACATTCTTATTAGTTTGAATTTTATTTTTATCCTAAAATCTTCAAAGATGTAGTAAAAACAAATACTACTCTATCTGCTTACATATCGTATAAAAGTTTCGAATTTTACTTCAATTTTAATTTCAAAGTGTATTTTTATAGAGTTTAGTATTGTCGATGGAGTTGAAGATAAAAAAGAGAAAGCCAAAAAATACATGTTCCATACCCACGTAAAAGAGGAAAAACGGAGAAGAGTCTCGCAACGAAAGAAAGAAGAGTCTCGTAGCGAAAGAAAGAAGGGTCTCGCAATGAAAGAAAGAAGAGTCTCGTAGCGAAAGGAAAAAAACGCAAGCGGGAAGACTTTTGTAATTATTATCATCAATTTTGTAAGAGATAAAGCTTGGCGTTTTTATATATTTTGGCTGCGACTCACTACTATCTACATCTGGTCCCGTCCAGTAGAAGCATAGACTTCGTAAATCTCTTTTACAGTATTGACTAAAAAGAGAACTCGATTTTCCGAAATTTTTGATTTCAAATTATTTAATTCTGAAAGAAAACTAAATGGGAACTCCTACCACGAAAGTCCCTGCAGAACGGTAATGATTCTCAACATTTTTAGAATCAAGTTTCGTAATGTTGTTATTTGTAGAAGATATATTTGGATAAATAATGAATCAAAAAGTTGTCTATCTCACTATTAGAGAAAATCCACATCACACCAGATTTGGATTTCTTGATTTTCGAAAATTAATTCGAAATTGACAATTTTAATTAAAATCCACAACTTACTTGTAATAGCACTCCGCCGGATGTCTTCCTCCAGTGACAGTGAAGTCCTCTTCTCTCGTGAAGACACAACTTACGGGTTTTTTTAACTTGTTCGCTGCCACTAGTGCCGGATACAGTACATATCCAGATTGAGCATTGCATTTCCCTCCGAAAGCCCCACCTACTCTTTTACATTTTACAGTAATCTGATGTTTCTGAATCCCCAAAACCAAAGCAGATTGAAGTTGCGCAATTTTGGGGCCTTGAGTGGCGGAGTAGATGATCCATTCGTTGCTTTCCTGAGGAACACAAACGGCAGATTGGGGCTCCAGATAGCAGTGCTGTTGACCGTCTAGTCCAACGTTGCCTTCAACCACGTGATCACAAGATTCAAAAACTTCATCTACATCTTGTCCAGAAACTACAGTAAGAGGTTCCGGAATAAAATAAGAATTAGCTTTAATAGCGTCCTAAAATTTCAATTTTAACAATAATATGAATTTTAAAATTCCGAAAATTCGTATTGAGACTATTTCGTAATAAAAGTAATTCGTAATGTTCACAATATTGTAACTTTGAAAATCATTTAAAAATTTCAGAAATTCGTGTTAGGATGATTTCGCAATAATATAAATTTCCAAGTTTTACAGTAATGTAACTTTGGAAGTTTTTTAAAAACTTTAGAAATTCGTGTTAGAACGATTTCGTAACAAAATTAATTCTTTAGTTTTACAGTAATGTAATTTTAAAAGTTCTTTAAAAATCCCAAAAGTTCATTTTGGAACGATTTCGTAACAAAATTAATTTTCTTAGTTTTACAGTAATATAATTTTAGAAGTTCTTTAAAAATCCTAAAAGTTCATTTTGGAACAATTTCGTAACAAAATTACTTCTTTAGTTTTACATTAATGTAATTTTGAAAGTTCTTTAAAAATCCTAAAAGTTCATTTTGCAACGATTTCGTAACAAAATTAATTCTTTAGTTTTACAGTAATATAATTTTGAAAGTTGTTCGAAAATCCCAAAAATCCATGTTAGGTCTATTTCGTAATAATATCAATTTTCTATTTTTGCAAAAATTCAATTTAAAAAATTTTTTAAATTCCGAAAATTCGTGTCGGGACAATTTCGCAATAATATTAATTTCTTTTTTTTGTAATATTATTATATAAAAACTTACTTTAATAGACAAAATAGGATTTAGAATTTTGTATTCAATTTTCACCAATTTCGCAGCTCTTCTGGCAAGTAAAGGAGTTTCAGCGACGATTCCACCAACGATATGTCCTATGTAAAGGACTTTTTTCTCGGCAAAGACTTCAGAATCATCGGGACAGTCGTTTGCCGGATGTTGTCCAGGGATATTCGTTCCAGGAACATCTTTGGCACTTACGAAATCAACGACACCAGGAATCTTCAAAGCTTCAGAAGGATCAATTGAAAGAATTTCAGCATGAGATTTGGTGCTCATAACTGGAGCAAGATGAAGAAGTCCCATCGGCTGAATATCCCCAGTATAAACGGCATCTCCGGTCGTGTGTCTGTCCGCGTACTGATGAGCCAGAGGTCTCCCGACGGCCCAGTGTTCCTGATTATTATTATTCGGTGTAGGCTAAAAATCACGTGTAAATTCTTCGCGAAAATAATTTGGAAGAAATTTTTTAGAATTTCGAACATTTTTAAAAAAATTTTAGTTTTGTCATAATTATTTCGTAATTTTGTAAAATTTCGTAGTTAATTTTCCGGAATATGTTATTTTTAGATAAATTTAGAAATTTCTATCTTGGAGTCATACAGGATATCTACACACAAAAAAGTAATTTTTAGTACAGTAACAAATGCACATCGTCACTATTAAGTTTTAATTTTCGCCGCAAATACCAAATATTGATAAAAATGTGACAATCGTGCCACATTTCGCAATTGTTAAAAAGTCAAAAGTTACGCTTTTTTGCATATAGTCCCCTATCCACTCCTTAAGGTCAATTCTTGGATTTTTGGATTCTTATACACAAGAAGAAGCATAATTTTCGGAACAGTAATAAATGCACATCGTCACTATTAAGTTTTATTTTTCGTCGCAAATACCAAATATTGATAAAAATGTGACAATTGTGCCACATTTCGCAATTGTTAAGAAATCAAAAGTTACGCTTTTTTGCATATAGTCTCTTATCTACTCTCTGAGGTCAATTCTTGGATTTTTGGATTCTTATACACAAGAAGAAGCATAATTTTCGGAACAGTAACAAATGCACATCGTCACTATTAAGTTTTATTTTTCGTCGCAAATACCAAATATTGATAAAAATGTGACAATTGTGCCACATTTCGCAATTGTTAAAAAGTCAAAAGTTACGCTTTTTTGCACGTAGTCCCCTATCCACTCTCTGAGGTCAATTCTTGGATTCTTGGACGACCCATTCTTCGCGGTTAGCCTTGTACGGGTCCTAGGGTAGTTTCCAATTTTTTCCATTTCTGGCTAGAGTCAATCTAGGGTCAATTGTTAAATATAAAACTACTTTTAAATTCTCAGAAAAATCATAACTAATCCTACAGTATTCCCTCAAATGTTTTTTAAATTAAATTAAAAAAATCCAAACCATAAAGAGCTGCAAAGTTTCGAATTCTGGATTTTCCAAATCCTTCTTCGTCGTCGTTTTGGATATCAGTAACTCCAGATATTCTGAATTTTTCTTGTTCAATAATCTTTGATCTTTCAGAAGATCGTTCAAATCAGAAGTTTCTACAGTAATCGGCAAATCCGAAATTCCGCCCACGGCGATTTTTGAAAAATTATTTTTTCTTTCAACTTTGACCAAATTCACAGAAGATCCAAAAACATAATCGAATTTCGCTGTTTTTACAGATTCTACAGTATCCAAATCAAATACTCCAGAAAGTAGAATTTTTTTGTTCGAAAAAATTTCTGAAATTTTTTGAAAAAAATTTTGATTTACTTGAATTATTTCAGTTTTTTTCAAAATTAAATCATATAAGTGAAGTTTCATCTCGAAAGCAACGGCCAAAGTCGGAAAATCTCCAGATCCACTCAACAACGATCCAGTCCATGTCTAAAATCCAAATTATTAAAAATTACAAAATTACAAAATTTTAAAATTTTAAATTTCAAGATTCTAAGTTTTTTAAATTTTGATTTTTTTGAAAGTTTTTATAAAATTCTAATTTTAAAGATTTTTATAAAGTTTTGATTTCAATGATTTTTATAAAATTTTTTTATAAAATTCTAATTTTAAAATTTTTTTATAAAATTTTAGTTTTAAATTGTTTTATAAAATTTTAGTTTTAAATTTTTTTATAAAATTTTAGTTTTAAAATTTTTTTGTAAAATTTTAGTTTTTAAAAAAGTAAAACTGACGGCGTTGTTCCTGACGTGGGTCGAGGAGAACTGGTCCAGATACCACAGGACTTCGTCGAATTTCCCTCCTGCAGAAGCGAAGGCATTTCTGACGTCGGTTAGTGACAGGGCGGATCCGATGAACAAGTTACCGTTACTGTAATCTACAGTCTTCGCCGCAGCACAGTTTTGTAAACTTATCCAAGTTTCATTCGGCGGAATCGGGATTTTGTTCCTCGAAGATACTGTAAGCAGTCCTGAAGAAACAATTTTGACATCAGATCGAACATCTTCTTCGTCCAATTGGAGGACAGAATTCGGAGCCAAAACTCTCAAATTCGGTCCTCTGAAAACCGGGAATTCTGTCGAAGGCGATTCTGAGATGATCTTCTGCAAATTAAAAATTATAATATTATAAAAATCAAAAATCATAATATTATAAAAATTAAAAATTAAAAATCACAATATTACAAAAATTAAAATTTAAAAACCACAATATTACAAAAATCAAAAATCACAATATTATAAAAATTTAAAATTAAAAATCACAATATTACAAAAATTAAAAATCATAATATTACAAAAATTAAAAATTAAAAATCACAATATTATATAAGCTAAAAATTCCTAAAATCGGAGATTTTTGATAATTTTAAAAATTTATTTAAAATTCTTGAAGATTTTTAAAAATTACCAAAAATTTTTAACTTTTTTGACTCTAAAAATTCCCAAAAATTTCTGTAAAATTTTAAAAAATTCAAAAAATTTTAGAATTTCTTACAAAATAAAACTAAAAATAAAAACAAATTAAAATAAAAATAAAAATAAAAACGAAAATAAAAATAAAAATAAAAATAAAAATAAAAACAAAAATAAAAATGAACTTACAATAAGTTCCGGAGGAAAAATGATTTCTTGAGTCGGGTCGTATTTTGGAAAATCGTTCCACTTCACGAGTCCTGTTTGAAACGTCGACTCAGCTTCAGAAGTTTCTCGACAGCATTTCCCGTTTTTGCCTCCAGGACATCCGCCACAACCACCAGAAAACGTGTTAAAAGCTTCCACGATCGGTCTGTATCCAGTACAGCGACAGATGTTACCTGAAATTCAATAATAAACAAGTTTTACGTAAAAAACAATTTTTAATTCATGCATTTATAATTTTGCTATAAAAAACAACTTTCTAATTTTATATATATAATTTTTATATGAAAACTTACTTTTAAGCAGTTCATAGATAACTTTGATATAAAAACTTAGTTTTAACTCAATAATAAATAACTTTGATGTAAAAATCAACTTTAAATTAAGTAATATACAACTTTGATATAAAAATCAACTTTAAATTAAGTAATAAATAACTTTGATATAAAAATCAACTTTGAATTCAATTATAAATAACTTTGATATAAAAAACAACGTTTAAGTATCCCATATATAACTTTGATATAAAAATCAACTTTAAATTCAATAATAAATAACTTTGATATAAAAATCAACGTTTAAGTATCCCATATATAACTTTGATATAAAAACCTACCTTTGATAGCTTGTCTGATTTCGTAATCGCTGGGTTTTGGATTATTCCTCAGGAGAGCGTACATTGCCATGACGAATCCAGGAGAACAGTATCCGCATTGACTTCCGTGTCCTCTGGACAGTCTTTCCTGGACCGGATGCATCGAGTCCGGGTTCCCGATCCCATTGGCAGTCAGAATGGAGGAGTTATGAAGTAAGTACACCGGGGTCAAACAAGCGTTGATCGAGTAATACTTCGGTTTTCTGGTTTTTGGACACCATTTTCCTACACAAACAGCGCAAGATCCGCAAACTCCTTCTTGACATCCGATTTTCGATCCTGTTATTCCATTTCGTCTAAGAAACGCGGATAAAACTTCATCTGGATCTGAATTTTCAAGAAGAAATTTTTTTCCATCAACAAAAAATAAAATTGAAGTTTCAATTTTCATTTTTATCTAAAAAAATATTTTAAAAAATTGAAAAACGATGATTATAAAAATCTACAAAAAGAAAACTAGTGAGATTAAATGTCCCGAACCTGTTAGAATAAATATAATCAGACACAAAACATGCACAAAATCAATTTGGTCAATAAAAATTTTCATTTCATTTTACACTATCAAATATGGCGGACAAACGAGTAAACACCTCATTAAGAAAAAAAAGAAACAAATCGGTCAAAAAAATCAAAAAAATCGAAAAGTTCAAAAGTACGAAAAATCACAAAACTAAAAACAACCAAATCTCGAAACGATTGTCTGAAATACAGTAATACTCCATCATGTCTGAAATAAAAAAATTAATTTTCTTCAAAAAGTTTACTTTTTCTTATTTTATTCTATTTTTTCTATTTTTTCTATTTTATTTATTTTTTCTTTTTTGAAGATGTCCGATACTCTTCCTGAGAAGCTTCCAGAAGGTCGTGAGAGAATCCTCAAATGTCTCCATGAATTGAATCTCGATAGTGGTCAACTTATCCCTATCGACGTCCTCTACAGAGCTTATGCTCGTTTGTTTGGAGTCAAGTTCGATCGTGAGGTAAGTTTCATATATGAATTCCATTAAATTTAATTATTTTTGTTTTTAGGAGTGCTTCAAGTACTTTGAAACCCGTGATAGAGCTTTAGCAGTCCAAAGATTCTTTCCTCGATGGATTTTCTATGCTGTAAAATTCGAGAACAATGTAGTCACTCAGATGGTCCTTACCAGACAGGAATTCAGGAAGCTCGAGGATTTTTCTGATGAAGAGCCGACTATGGCCAATGTCCCAGCGAAGACACGTACTTCCCCTTCAATGACTGTCAAGAAACAACCTCTCACTTTCCTCGATAAGTTTTATCTTCAAAATACTGCTTTTCGTTCAAAGCCAACCAATATTTTATATCCTTTCCCAGTCCAGAGCAATACTGAATGCAATTCTAGCCCATCCAAGTCAAAGATGACTAGTGATGTACTGCATTCGAGTCAAAGCAGAGGCAGTTTTCGCCTTAATCAGCCACAGGTTCCTCAAATGAATGATGATCCATTTCGCCCCATTGTCAGCAGTACCACCAGGTCTAGTCCAGCTAAAAACTACTCCAATCCTAAGAATTTATTCAAATCCAACTCTACCAATGATGAATTTCGTTTAAATCAAAAAACCAATTCCCGTCGTTTGAATCAAGTTAATGATGATTCTAGAGAAACTGTTCAGAAAACGTCCCGTTTTGAAGCAATTGATGATCCATTCCGTCTTCCTGTTCCAAACAATGTTGAATCTACTTCGATTGACAATAACACTGATGTGTCTAGTGATCCGTTCAAAGCAAAGACACCCAATGATGTGTTCCATTCCATTCCAACCAAAGATAATCTTTGGTCGAATCAACCACAGACAACTTGTTCTTCGAAAACAAATAATGATCCATTTTGTCCTATTACCACTGCTATCAAGTCTAGTCCAGATAAGAATCTATCAAAGATCACTAACGATGAATTCCGTCCAAATCAAAGAAGCCATGTTTGTCGTTCAAATCAGAATGATGATAATTCTAAAGAAATTACTAAGAAAACTTCTCATTTTGAAATAACTGATGATCTATTTCGTTCTAATGCCAATACCACTGCCAGATCTCGTTTAGTCGAAAACGATTTCTATCCACCCAAAAACTCACTCAAATCAAACAGTGGAACCAAACAGATAAATGATAATTCAATCAAGAATAATTTATCCAGTTCTATTTCCTCTAAGATGATTCGGAATAATTCTCAAGCCAATTCAGGCTCTAATATGAGTAAGAATCTTCCTCAATCTGATGGTGCTCCTGAAGGTCGTAAGTCCAGTTTTATTCCCCCAGCTCGTCCTACACAGAAACCTCTGATTCGTCGTGATCCACCAAAATCCCTCATGGAACTGACTGGTTTGCCGTCTGGACCAACACGTGGAAGAAACTTGACTCGATCGAAATCAGTTTCTTCATGCCGTTCAGGAGGTGCTTTTTTGCTTTTTATTTTGCATTAGGTGGATTTACTTTCAGATGAAAGTCCAGACAGTGGTATAGTTTCTCCAAAGCCCCGAACCAGTCGTGATCATATTTTGGACCCTTATCGATTAATAACTGTGAAGGATAATTCTTCTGATGAGTGTGCTCCCAAGGGTTATGACGATAGAACCCGTGGAGAACGCGTAAACACAACGTTACTCAAGAGATCCAACTCGGTTGATGGCAAAAAACGGATGTACACTCTAGGCTCCAAGGACAATGGTGAGGTTTATTCTGATGATTCTGATCTCTGATCTTTTTTATTGACTTGTTTTGTTTGTTTGACCAATATATATTAGAATACAAATCCACAAAAAGAGAATTGTCTAGAAAGTAGGGGAATTCCCATTTTTGGGGAGAACTGATACAGTATGAAAAAAATCTTCCAATCGGAATAATCATGATCAATTGTTGTTTTTTGGAGTTGAAATGGACAGTATGTTATCCGACAAAAGTGATTACGGTAATTCATGATTCTGACTGTTAACTTGAATGATGTTCGAAGTTTGATGGCTGACTTGTACGATAATGACTGCAGAACGTAAGTGTGAAGTTGGTTAATTTTCTTTTTTTATTTTATAAACAACAACGGTGGTATTTTATCTGATGTGACTAATGTAGGAATGTTGTTTTGTATTTGAATAAAGAAAATTTTTTGATTTTTTAATAATTAAAATTTTATTTTTCAAAAAAAAAATAAATTTTTGAATAAATCAGGAGATCATAATTTTACCATTCATCAAAAAGATCTAAATCTCGTTGAGAAGCTTTAGGTCTTTCTTCAAGTTCATCATAACTGTCAAAATTTCCAGTATCCCCTTCATGGTATACGGTAGGAACAAGAGGAGGAGGAATTCCTTTGTTGAGCATCACATCCCAATCGCAAGTGTCGAACCAAGGATGGGATTTAACCGCATCTGCTCCGTTGGGACCATCTCCGAGACGTTCTCTGGGATTCACTTTCAGAAGGCTCAACACGATATTTCTAAAATTTAAAATTAAAAAAGTATTTCAAGCATACGGTAGAATATATGAATTTAAAAAATATAGGGACAGAAGTAGAGAAAAAGATGAATTTAAAAAATAAAGGACAAAGATAGAAGAAAAAATAGAGATAAAAGTAGAAAGAATAAGATTATGAAAAAGAAAAAATTAGGATAAAGATAGAAGAAGAGTATAGAAAAATGGAACAGAGTCAGAGGTAGAGAAGAAGATGAGATAGAGGATAAAAAAGTGTTGAGACAGAAACTAGACTAGAAAGAAAGAACTTGAAGCGATAGCCTGAATATCAGGGAGTGAGGAATACTGTAGGGCTTGAGTGAGATTATCGATTATAGTTGTGTGGGGAATATACAATAATTGTATTTTATTCCTCTAGTAAAGGTTATTGATATATTTCTGGTTTCTATTTTAGCAGTTAGTTTATCATCAATATCATCTGATCTATTATTAGATCGTTGTTGAGACAGAAAAGTAAACTAGAAAGAAAGAACTTGAAGCGATAGCCTGAATATCAGGGAGTGAGGAATACTGTAGGGCTTGAGTGAGATTATTGGTTGTAGTTATGTGGGGGATATATAGTAATTTATCTTATTCCTCTAGTAAAGGTTATTGATATATTTCTGGTTTCTATTTTAACAGTTAGTTTGTCATCAATATAATCTGATCTATTATTAGATTACTATTAGGACATAAACTAAACTAGAAAAGACTTAAAAAGATAGCCTGAATATCAAGGACTGTAAACTACTGTAGAGCTTGAGTGAGATTTTATGTTGTCTTGTGTTAAGGAGATTTATATAGCTTGTATCTGTGTCATATCGCTGAGTGAAGGTTATTATCATACTTTTGGTTTTTATTTTAACAGAAATCAAAGAGAGAAGGATAAAGAAGCAGGTGGATTTGTGGACTTACTTTGCGTTGTTGCTGAAAGTTTTTTTTGGAAAATCAACTTGGCCGTTGGATGCGTTTATAGCATTCTGGACTTCTGAAGCTGATCTTCCGCGAAATGGAGTACTTCCGGTCATCAATTCGAAAATCAGAATTCCCAAGGCCCACCAATCTACGGAATGATTGTGGCCTCTTCTGTTGATGACTTCTGGAGCCAAGTATTCTGGAGTTCCGCATACTGTATAAGTTCTGAAAATTTATAAAATTACTTTTTTGTGGGGGTGATAAAGTTTAAAAAAAACCAAAACAACAGCTGACATTTTTCGTTGCTTAATGGACACCGGAGGAGATCCGGATTACCCCCGCAAATATTGTCAGACATTTTCGTACTAGTGAGTTTGACTTGACAGATTATACTACCGGTCAACGTTTCAGGTTCAAAGACCAAATGTTGCAAATTTTGCAAGGGATAAAGAACAAAGTTGTCATCATCTAGAGGTCATCCTACAGTTGTCGATTGGATAGTGTCTAAGAAAACAACTCTAGTCACTATTCAGAAAAATGGATAGTGACTGAGAAGATAAAATTTTAGTCGAAAATGAACACTAATTTTTTATTGGAGCTGTTTTTTGGATAGTGACTGAAAAATTCAAATTTCAATCAAAAATGAACACTATCCAATTTCTATTGGAGCTATTTTTTGGATAGTGATTTTGGCAGCTCCAATGAAATTAAGAATAGTGACTAGAAAAGTAACTTAAGTCACTATTCATAAGGTCAGAAGCGGATAGTGACTGGAAAAATCAAATTTAGTTGAAAAATGAACACTATCCAATTTTTCATTGGAGCTGTTTTTTGGATAGTGACTAAAAAAATTAAATTTCAATCAAAAACGGGCACTATCCAATTTCTATTGGAGCTGTTTTTTGAATAGTATCTAAAGAAATAATCCTAATTATTATTTTTAAAAAATTGATAGTGATTTTGACAAATCTAATAAATTTTGAATAATATCGAATCCCTCGAAACAAACCAAATTGAATTAAAATGTTCTTTATTGATCTCCTGACTAATTCAAATTAATTTTTTTCAATCAAGTCACCCGATTACTTCTGACGAGACTGTTGACGTCATTCAGACCTCCGGGCAAATCAAAATATCCCTCGTAAAGTACAACTTTATCTTCAAAGCAAATGACAACTTTACGAAGTTTGCTTTGACTGCAAAATTGCCGCAAGCAGTTCACGGATTTTAACAATTATTACAACATTGTAAAAAATTTTCAAATTTTAAAATTTTTGAAATTTTGAAATTTTGTAATTTTTGAAATTTTGTAATTTTTGAAATTTTTGAAATTTTTGAAATTTTTGAATTTTTAAATTTTTAAATTTTTGTAATTTTGAAATTTTTGAATTTTGTAATTTTTAAATTTAAACTTACTTGTTGTGAATCTCTTTAGCAAAACCGAAATCTGTCAATTTAATGTGACCATCATGGGTCAGTAGTAAATTCTCCGGTTTCAAATCTCGATAAGCCTAAAAATCATATTATTAACAAAACTTGATAATTTAGAAAATAAAAAATTTCCAAAAAATTGAAATCCCAAAAGTTTTTTATTTCAGATGAATTCAAAAGTTTTTAATTTTCGTAGATTTTAAGAATTTTTAGAAGATTTTAGAAAATTTCAGAAACTTGTTTAGTTTCGAAAATTTGCATAAAATTCTAAAAAATCTTAAGTTTCAAAAGTTTTCCATTTCAAATGACTTTTGAATTTTATATTTGATTTTCGAAGATTTTAAGAATTTTAAAAATATTTTAGAAAATTTCAGAAACTTGTTTATTTCTGAAAATTTACATAAAATTCTAAAAAATCTTTAAAATTTCGAAAATTTTCCATTTCAGATGACCTTTAAATTTTATATTTGATTTTCGAAGATTTTAAGAATTTTAAAAATATTTTAGAAAATTTCAGAAACTTGTTTAGTTTCGAAAATTTGCATAAAATTCTAAAAAATCTTAAGTTTCAAAAGTTTTCCATTTCAAATGATTTTTGAATTTTATATTTGATTCTAGAAGATTCTCCAAACTTTGATAAACCCACAATTTTTAAACTGTGAAGATAACTCAAGGCAAGAGTGATTTCTGCGGAGTAAAATTTGACCATTCCAGAAGGGAAACATCTGGACATTCTTAAATAAGAAAAAAGTTCTCCTCCGGCGAGGAATTCTAGAATCATATAAAGGTTTCTGGAATCTTTGGCTGTGTCGAACAGCTCAACGATGAAAGGATGAGAAAGCCGCTGTAGGACCCGTTTTTCGTTGTGAACATGATCGACTTGTCTTTTTTCCACGATCTGGGGGATGTACATGGCTTTCAGGGCGTAATACTGTCCGGTTATCTTGTGTTGAGTCAGTTCTACTCGTCCGAACGTCCCCGTACCTGGAAATGAAAAATTTATTTTCGGAATTTTAACCACTATCTATTCATTATTAAAACAGAAAAAATCACTATCCAAAAAACAGCTGCAGTAGGAATTGAATAGTGTTCATTTTTGATTAAGATTTGATTTTTCTAGTCACTATTCAAAAAACAGCTCCAATAGAAAATTGGATAGTGTTCATTTTTCAATTAAATTTGATTTTTCCAGTCACTATTCAAAAAACAGCTCCAGTAGATAATTGAAATGTTCATTTTTCAATTAAATTTGATTTTTCTAGTCACTATCCGCTTCTGACCTTCTGGATAGTAGCTCAAGTCACTTTTCTAGTCACTATTCTTAATTTCATTGGAGCTGTCAAAATCACTATTCAAAAAACAGCTCCAATGAAAAATTGGATAGTGTCCATTTCTAATTAAAATCAAAATTTTCCAGTCACTATCCATTTCTCTGAATAGTGACTAGAGCTATTTTCTTAGACATTGTCCAAAACGGTTCCAATGAGAAATTTGGATAGTATATACTTTTAATTGAAATTTTGTTTTTAGTCACTATCCAACCGACAGTTGTAGTAAATTTTGGAATAGTGATTGATGCTGTGGAACTTACCAATAGTGCAAATGGGGGTCAGACAATGTTTCATAGGAGTCATAGAACTGCTCCCGGGACTGGTGTCCTCGTTAGGCAACAGGACTTCATCAGCCAAAGAAGAACTGCAATCGTCGTCTGTCATTGCGGAAGTCGAAGTGGTGGAAGAAGAAAGTCTCATCATCTTATATCCGAAAAATCCAAACAGATGTTTAAAAGTGAAAAAAACTGAAACCAGATGTTTTTAAAATTTAAAATTAATCGAAAAAATTAAACACGATAAAAGTGCCGAAATCAATAAAAAAATGAACTTGTTCCAATGTTGCGAGCAATCTGCGAATTTAATTTTAATTTCGAAACAGAACATTTAATGTTTTTGATAACGTCTGTAAAAAGTTCAACAACAAAAAAATCCGCAGCTTGCGCGCAACATTCAAACAGATCGATTAGGATCAAAAGTGAAATCAAATCCGCAGTTTGCGCGCAACATTCTGGCAAGTCGGTATCAAAATTAAATCCGCAGCTTGCGCGCAACATTCGGGCAAGTCGGTATCAAAATCAAATCCGCAGCTTGCGCGCAACATTCGGACAAATCAGTATCAAAATCAAATCCGCAGCTTGCACACAAGGTTCACGTAAACAAGTCAACATGAAAATCAAAATACCATCTGCAGGTTGCACGCAACATTGGAACAAATCGGTATCAAAATCAAATCCGCATTCTGCACGCAAAGTTCACATAGACAAGTTAATATAACAATTAAAATAACATCTGCAGTTTGCTCACAATATTGAAGCAGATCGGGGTATTTAATTGTAACACAAATTTTTTTTTATTTTTGTTTTGATGTCGACCACTTTATAGACTCTCGGGACAAGAACAAAAAGTGATTTTTCGAACAAATTTATAAAGGAGGCGGGACCTTATCAGCTGTGCTTGGCCAAAATGAAAAAGTGTGAAAAATGATCCAGATGTTGCAAAAAAGAAAAAAGTAAAAATTGTCAACGTTGTAAAGTCAAAAATCAACGTCATCGCCGGGGTATCAAGTTTACCTTGATCCCAATTTGTCATTTGCGAAGTTCCTAAGAAAACTCATACTACAACGAAAAACAAAATTTATTTCCGTAAAATTCCAAAAAAATATCTCGAAACGAATTTTGAAATTTTCCAATTAAGACCAAAAAGTTGTGAATTTTGAAAAATGTAAATTTTGAAAAATGTAAATTTTGAAAAATGTGTAATTTTGAAAAATGTGTAATTTTGAAAAATATGAATTTTGAAAAATGTGAATTTTGTAACCATACTGTAAGAAAAACTAAAAAAATTATCTTCATAAAATTCCAAAAAATATCTCGAAACGAATTTTGAAATTTTCCAATTGAGACCAAAAAGTTGTGAAATTTAATAATTATATGATTTTGTAATCATACAGTAATAAAAAAACTAAAAAATTTTTCTTAAAGCAAATTTTAAAGTTTTCCAGTCGAGACCAAAAAAAAATGTAAATTTTTAAAACTGTGTAATTTTGAAAAATGTAAATTTTATAATCATACAGTAATAAAAACTAAAAAATTTTTAAAAGTAATTTTCTAAAAAACTTTAAAAATAAAAAAAAATAAATCTTAAAAAATTTTTAAAAATAATTTTTTAAAAAAACTTAAAAATTTTTAAAAAAGTTAACTGAAATTTTAGAAAAATCATTTTTGATTTTTTATTTCGAAGATTTTCTTGTACACTTGATCACTGACGTAACAAGATTGGATACTCGAAAAATTCAAAGTTGTCAAAAACCAATTTACCGTTGCCTCGATGAGAAAAGCGAATTGACGTTTTTAAATCCGATTTGAGTTTACTTTTGGACGATTCCGGAAGGATAAACAAAGTAAGGAACTTCAACGAAAGATAAAAAATTCATGTTCAAGAAAATTCATCAATAAAAAATTAAGTTTTATTTAAAAACTTGTTTTTATATAACAAAAGTTAAATTTTCTATCAGGATTTTATTTCATATATGAAAACTTGAATTTTACAAAAAAAAGATGATTTTATATATGAAATTTAATTTTTATATAATTTCAGGTCTACTTATAAAAAATTGAATTTCACAAAAAAGAATGATTTTATATATGGAAAGTTGTTTTATAAAACCTCAGATTCATATATGAAAAATTAAATTCCACAAAAAAGTGATTTCATATATGAAAAGTTGTTTTATAAAACTTTTAGTTCATATATAAAAACTTGAATTTTACAAAAAAAAGATGATTTTATATATGAAATTTAAGTTTTATGTAATTTCAGGTCTATTTATAAAAAATTAAATTTCACAAAAAAGTGATTTCATATATGAAAATTTGTTTTATAAAACCTCAGATTCATATATGAAAAATTAAATTCCACAAAAAAGTGATTTCATATATGAAAAGTTGTTTTATAAAACTCTTAGTTCATATATGAAAATTTAAATTTTACAAAAAAGTGATTTCATATATGGAAAGTTGTTTTATAAAACCTCAGATTCATATACAAGAAGTTAGATTTTCTTTAACAACTTAGATTCATATATGAAAACTTGAATTTTACAAAAAAAATGCTTTTATACATGAAAAATTGGATTTTATTTAAGAATTAGAATTTACACAAAGTTTTACTTTTACATATAAACAGTAGCATCTCACGTTTCGAAATGATGTAATTTTGTTATTTATCTTCTTTTTTATACAGAAGTATTTAAAGTTCAAACTGTCAATTTTGAATTAAATAAACAATTAAGATTGGATAACCCGGTGAAAAAACGGATTTGCAAACTTATCCGACTCGCGCTGACGCAGATAAGCGAGTTCAAGAGCCGTCCGGATTTCGCGATAAAGATCAACTTTCCTCGAAAATTTAAAACTTGAAAAATGTAATTTGATGTTTTTTGAGACGTTTTTGTTCCTATTGTGAGTATTGAGACAGAAACTAGACTAGAAAGAGAGGACCTGAAGCGATAGCCTGAAGATCAGGGAGTGTGGTATACTGTAGGACTTGAGTAAGATTATCGGTTGTAGTTATGTGGGGAATATATAATAATTTATCTTATTCCTCTAGTGAAGACTATTGATATATTTCTGGTTTCTAATTTAACAGTTAGTTTGTCATCAATATCATCTGATCTATTATTAGATTACTATTAGGACAGAAACTAAACTAGAAAGAGAAGACCGAAAGAAATAGCCTGAATATCAGGGAGTGTGGAGTACTGTAGGACTTGAGCGAGATTATCGATTATAGTTGTGTGAGGGATATACAATAATTGTATTTTATTGTTCGAGTAAAGGTTATTACTATACTTCTGGTTTCTACTTTAACAGTTAGTTTGGCATCAATATAATCTGATCTATTAGTAGATTACTATTAGGACAGAAAGTAAACTAGAAAGAGAAGACCGAAAGAAATAACCTGAATATCAAGGACTGTAAAATACTGTAGAGCATGAGTGAGATTTTATGTTGTCTTGTATTGTCTGTGCCTCATGGTCGAGTAAAGATTAGTGATATTCTTTCTCCTTCTAACCTAGCAATAGGGATCATTGAACAACCACTTCAGAGAGTTTAAGAGGATAAATGATCAAAAAATTGTTGACAGATAATCTGCGCAATCGGTTGAGGAAACTTGACGTGTCTCGTCTTCAACAAGTTGGAAAAATTTTTCCTTTGTCAAAAATACTTTGAATATTTTACAAGGAATTCGGGGAATATCGATAAATTATTTTTAAAAATCAGCATCTTTACTATTTCATTTACAACGTAATCGGAGTTTAAATAATTTTAAAATCATTAATTTTACTAAAGTTGCTTTTTGAATGTCTAAGGAAGTAATTCTAGTCACTATCCAGAAAAATGGATAGTGACTGAGAAGATGAAATTTTAATTAGAAATGGACACTATCCAATTTTTCATTGGAGCTGATTTTTGGATAGTGACTGGAAGATTCAAATTTCAATCAAAAATGAACACTATCCAATTTCTATTGGAGCTGATTTTTGGATAGTGATTTTGACAGCTCCAATGAAATTAAGAATAGTGACTAGAAAAGTGACTTGAGCTACTATCCAGAAGGCCAGAAGCGGATAGTGACTGAGAAAATTTAATTTCAATCAAAAACGGACACTATCCAAAAGAAAAATGAAATGTGAATTAGTATTGGACACTATTCAAACGTTTCATTGGACCTGTCATTTGGATAACGATTTCGACAGCTCCGGTAAAAAGAAAAGATAGTGTTGCTAATCAGTCATTATCCTCTTTTCTCATCGAAGGTGTTTTTGATAGTGATGGTGACGTCTTCAATGAAGAAATGGATAATGACTAAAAAATATTTAACCAAATTTAGTCACTATCCAATTCCTTATTGGAGCTGTTTTCGGATAGTGACTGAGGAGAAATTTTGAATCACTATCCAACCTCACATTGAAGCTATTTTTGATAGTGATTTTAACAACTCTAATAAACTTTGGATAGTGACTGAGAAAAATTTTAGTCACTATCTAATTCCTTATTGGAGCTGTTCTTTGGATAGTGACTGAAGAGAAATTTTGAGTCACTATCCAACCTCATACTGAAGTTATTTTGGATAGTGATTCATTTTCTAACTATTTCATACAGTATTTTTCGAAAACAATGGATGTAAAAACATATCTAATCGTTTTGGAGTGTTTCGTTAAAGTTTGTTTTCAACGATCAAATAACTTCTAAGCAACTTTGAGTGTTGTTTTTGTTTCACAATGATGTGGATTTTTAAGAATAAAATCCAGAATTATGTACATTTTTATAAAATAAATTTTACAATGATGTGAATTTTTAAGAATAAACTTCAAAATGATGTACATTTTTAAGAATAGATCTCAGAATTATGTGGATTTTTCTGAATAGAGTTCAAAATTATGTGTATTTTTAAAAATAGACTTCAGAATTATGTATATTTTTATAAAATAAATTTTACAATGATGTGAATTTTTTGAAATAGATCTCAGAATTATGTGAATTTTTAAGAATAAACTTCAAAATGAGGTACATTTTTAAGAATAGATCTCAGAGTGATGTGGATTTTTATAAAATAAATTTTACAATGATGTGTATTTTTAAAAATAGACTTCAGAATTATGTACATTTTTAGAAATAAATTCTACAATGATATAAATTTTTAAGAATAAACTTCAAAATGATATGAATTTTCTGAAATAAATTTCAGAATTATGTGGATTTTTAAGAATATTGTGATCTTTGTTCATTTTGAAAATTAAATCCGTTTGTTGAGATTTTGAGATTATCAAATATAAAAAATTTATTCAATTTAAATAATGAAAATTTTACTTACTATGATGAAAAATTCAGACAAAAATACGAAATTTTACAAAAATGTAAAATTGAAAAATTGCAAAAATATTGGAAAAAGAACTTGCAATATATAGTTACAGTAAAATTTAATTTTTTTCGTGTCAGGACCACTACTTGGGATTTATTCTTGACAAATGAAGAATTCCGAATCCTGTCACGAATGATATTCATAAAATAAGTAATCAAACTTGTGTTAAAAAGTAAATAGTTCTCGTTTCAGGACCACTATAACTATGTATTTAAAAATTATTGAATTAAAACTTTTTGATCTCACAACGAACGATTCTTGATTTTTTTCACTTATGTTCTTGGTCAAAAAATCAACTACCATTCGTGTCAGGACCACTATAACTATGTATTTAAAAAAATATTGAATTAAAACTTTTCGGTCCCACCACGAACAATTTTTGATTTTTTAAATCATGATTTTTATTAAGAAATCAACTACCATTCGTGTCAGGACCACTACAAATATATCCTAAAAAAACTGTTAAATCAAAACTTTTTGGTCCCGTAACGAATGATTCTTGATTTTTTTCACTTATGAGTCTAGTTAATGACCTTTTGGTGATAAGACGACATTCAATTTTCTTCCAAGAGCTGTCAAGGTTATCATAATTTCCAGTATTTGCTTTTTCAGGATAACAATCAATGTTCGTCTTTTAGTTCAAAGAATTTCTTCATCGATTATCCCAATCCCCCCTTTTGGATCAATCACAATGTTTCACTTAATTATTTAATTATTTAATAATTTTTTAAAGATTTTAAAAATTTATTTTTTTATAAAAACTATTTTTTAAATTTTAAAATTTATTTTTTATAAAAACTATTTTCTAATTTTTAAAATTTATTTTTTTATAAAAAGTACTTTTTAATTTTAAAATTTATTTTTTTAAATAAAAAATATTTTTTTTTAAATTTATTTTTTTTTAAATTTATTTTTTTTTATATAAAATTTTAGGAAAATTTTCAAGTACTGTAGGTTGTCATGGAAACCATAAATTTTTAAAGCAATCGTTTTGATTATGTTTGTTGTCTGAAAAATGATTAAAAAAATTTTTGATACAGTAACGGAAGATTATTTTTGACAAAATTCGAAATTTTTTTCGGAAATTGTTTCAAAACGAAATTTTAAAATTTAAAATTTTTGATAATTTTAGAATTTTTTATTAAATTTCAAAAAGTAAAATTTTAATTAAATATTAAAAACAAAAATTTCTTTAAAAATTTTATTTTTTCGATTTTTACAAATTTTCATTGGATTCTGGAGGATTCTAGAAGTTTCTACAAAATCTTAATTAGGTATAAAAAATTAAAATTAAAATTGCCACGAAATAGTCTCATCACAAATTTTGAATTTTCTCAATGACTTTCAGAATCCTGAAATTCAGATAACCCTAAGTTTCCCTAGGTACTGGAAAATTCTAAAAACTTGTAATTCAGTGATTTTAAAAATCAAAAATCTGATAACTCTAAAAACTTATAATTCGGTGATTTTAAAAATCAAAAATCTTGTAACTCTAAAAACTAATGATTTAATAATCCTAAAAATCGAAAATCCGATAACTCTAAAAACTTATAATTCAGTGATTTTAAAAATCAAAAATCTGATAACTCTAGAAAGTTATAATTCGGTGATTTTAAAAATTAAAAATCCAATAACTCTAAAAATTTGTAATTCAGTGATTTTAAAAATCAAACATTTGATAACTCTAAAAACTAATAATTCAATAATCCTAAAAATCAAAAATCTGATAACTCTAGAAAGTTATAATTTGGTAATTTTAAAAATTAAAAATCCGATAATTCTATAAACTTGTAACTCAATAATTCTAAAAATCGACAATTTGATAATTCTATAAACTTGTAATTCGATAATTTTAAAAATTAAAAATCCGATAATTCTATAAATTTATAATTCAATAATTCTAAAAATCGACAATTTGATAATTCTAAAAATTTGTAATTCGGTGATTTAAAAAATCAAAAATCAGTGTATTCACGGAATGTTTTCGAGTTATTTGGACATTTTTAAAATTCTTGGTTTGAGATTTTACGAGAAAAGATACTTCATCCCAAGTGGTTTTTTCGATAAGGATATAGCTGATCTCGAAGCTTATCGTAACATATTCGAAATTGATGTTCGATTTCCGAGGGATTTTCGAAAGTTTTAAAATTTCCTGATTTTGTAAAATTTCAAAATCCGTTATATTCTTAAAAATTTTTAAAAATTTTATAAAATTTAAAAATGCTCCAAAATTTTTCAAAGGATACTGTAAGGGAATCTGACATGTTTCCTTAATTGACGAATATTGACGAATTTTTCACGGTTCTTAATTCTTCGTTTTGTTCAGACGATCAACAATAAAAATATAATTATTAAAAATTTCCGATAATTCAGCTCCGTCGTTCTTCGGACTTCTGAATGGCTTGTTTCTTTGCCATAAACTGAGTCCCTGCATCTCAGGGGTTTTCGTGCTGGGAATCTTCTCGCTTTCTGTGACAGGTTCTGAATGATTCGAAAAAATTTTGATATTTTTGAAAATTTTGGAATTTTCAATGTGATTCCGAAAACTTCAGAATCTTCAACGTGATTCTAGAAATTTCTGAATTTTCAGTGTGATTTTAGAAGTTTCAGAATTTTCAATATGATTCTAGAAGTTTCAAAATCTTCAATATGATTCCGAAAATTTCAGAATTTTCAATATGATTTTAGAAGTTTCAGAATCTTCAATGTAATTCCGAAAATTTCAGAATCTTCAATGTGATTCCAGAAATTTCAGAATCTCCTATATGATTTCGAAAACTTCAGAATTTTCAATGTGATTCTAGAAATTTCAGAATCTTCAATGTGATTTTAGAAGTTTCTGAAATTTTCAAAAATTTTGAAATTTTTTTATTCTAAAAAGTTTTAAAATTTTATAAAAATCTAAAATGCCCTAAAAATTGTCCGAAATTGGAAACTTGAAAATTTTTATGAGATTCGACTTTTTTGAAAAACTAGATTTTTCTCTTGATTTATAACTTTTCGCAAAAAATCATTTTTATTTTTTTAAAAGTTAATTAAATTCAATTAGGCCTATTTTCGCACATTAGAATATTTTCGAATTTATTAAGTTTTTATTAATTATTTTTTACAATTAATTTCGAAAATATTTTTAAAAATAATTTTGAATAAAAAAATTTATTTTTTAATTATTTTTGAAATTTTATATTTTCTAAAATTTATTTATTGTACAGTATCTGTGAAAATAAATTTAATAATTTTTAAAAAATATAAATATTTTCAAAATTTGCAAAAAATTTTTAAATTAAAAAAAATCACTTTTTAGAAAAAATTAAAAAAAATCATTTTTAAGAAAAAATTAAATTTTAAAAAATCATTTTTTAGAAAAAATCAAATTTTAAAAAATTTATAAAATAATTTAAAATTTTAAAAAATTATGAAATTTTAGAACTTTTTATATTTTTAGAAATTTAGAATTTTTAGGATTAATTTATTTAAAAATTTATAATTTAAAAAACTTTAAATAACTATTTTTTTTTAAATTTACTTTTAAATCGAAAAAATTAAATTTTAAAAAGTTATGAAATTTTAGAATTTTAAAATTTTTAGAATTTTTAGAATTTTTAGAATTTTTAGGATTAATTTGTTTAAAAATTTATACAGTAATGTTAGTATTACTGTTGTGGAATTTTGTAATTTAAAACTTATTTTTCGAATTTAAAAGTTTACTAATAAGTAAAATTAAATTGTTACATAAATTTATAAAAAAGCAATTTTTGTCCTAAAGTCGAAAATCACTCTAATTCAGAGAATAAGACTGATTAAAATTGTTTTTTTAAAAAATGATTTTAAATCAAGTCACGTTTGAGAAAAATATAAGTTAATTTAATTTTAATTCGAGTTTTAAAAAAATGAAAATTAATTTTGTTTAAAAAAACGAAAATTATTTTTATTTAAAAAAACGAAAATTATTTTTGTAAAAAAATAAAAATTATTTTTATTTAAATTTGAAGTAATATATGTCATTTTTAGGATTTTGTATTTTTTAACTTATTTGAAATTATAATTTTTAATTTCTTTAAAATTATTACTTTTAATTCCAATTTTATCATTATCAAATCCTCTAATCAAATATTCATTATTAAAATATAAAATTAAATTTTAAATATAAATTAATTTTAATAATAAAAATAAACTAAAAATAAATTAATTTTGAATTAAAAATTATTTTTAAATATAAACTAATTTTAATAATAAAAATAAACTTTAAATATAACTTAATTTTGAATATAAAAATTATTTTTAAATATAAATTAATTTTAATAATAAAAATAAACTTTAAAAATAAACTAATTTTAATAATAAAAATAAACTTTAAATATAACTTAATTTTGAATATAAAAATTATTTTTAAATATAAATTAATTTTAATAATAAAAATAAACTTTAAAAATAAACTAATTTTAATAATGAAAATAAACTTTAAATATAACTTAATTTTGAATTAAAAATTATTTTTAAATATAACTTAATTCGACCTCCAAAAATCGTTACAACTGCATTTATCGATTAATTTCCGTTGATAGCGCTTTTCTCAAAGGACGTGATCACTTGATTATTCAATCATTTTCTTTTTATACTTATTTATGGTCGAATTTTCAGTTTTCTTCAATGACATTTCTTGAACGATGAATACCTTTTTTTTAATATTATTTCTTTTTTATTTTTATGGAGGAATTCAAGGCGAAGAAACAACTCAGAAAACAAAACTCAAAGAATACTGTATTATTTCCAGAATCTGGAATTGCACATTGGGGACCGTAGAAGAAGACAGTATTCCTGATTTTGTTAAGAACTACAGAATATACGACGATTACGAAAGTGATTTCGAAATTCAGTTTCTCTACGAAACACCGGTATGTTCAAGTTTTGATCAGTCACTATCCTTGGTTTATTAGATCTATCAAAATCACTATCCAAAAACAGCTCCAATAGCTATTTGGATAGTGTCCATTTTTTATTAAAGTCAAAAATTTCCAGTCACTATCCTTAATATTCATTGGAGCTGTCAAAATCACCATCCAAAAACAGCTCCAATAGCTATTTGGATAGTGTCCATTTCTAATTAAAATTTGAATCTTTCAGTCACTATTCTTAATATTCATTGAAGCTGTCAAAATCACTATCTCAAAACAGCTGCAGTAAAAAGTTTAGATAGTGACTGATAGTAGGCACTACCATTCCTTTATTGCAGTTATCAAAGTTATCATCTAAAGAGCAGCACCAATAAAAATCAGAACTTTCTAGTCACTATCTTTTATTCCTTATTGGAGCAACGACAATCACTATCCAAAATAACTTTAGTGTGAGGTTGGATAGTGACTCAAAATTTCTCCTCAGTCACTATCCAAAGAACAGCTCCAATAAGGAATTAGATAGTGACTAAAATTTTTCTGAGTCACTATCCAAAGTTTATTAGAGTTGTTAAAATCACTATCCAAAATAGCTTCAATGTGAGGTTGGATAGTGATTCAAAATTTCTCCTCAGTCACTATCCAAAGAACAGCTCCAATAAGGAATTGGATAGTGATTGAGTTCGCAAATTTCGGACACTATCCTATTTCTTTATTGAAGTTGAACTTTTTCACTCTAAACTCAGCTGCAAAAATCTTCTAATATTTTATTCTACTTTTGTTTTTTTTGCTTTGATCACTTGATCAAAACTAACATAAAAGCCAGAAACAAATCCACTAGTTGAAAACACATTTGTTTTCACATAGGATTTCGCAATGGACTTTGCAACTGCAAAGACGACCAAAGATATAGGACAATTAATTCCTATCAACCTTGAACCTTGTCAGCTGTTTACTCTTCCGCTAAGAATTAAACACGTTGCTTAAAAAATTTTTACACTTGGATCCATCGATGAAAAAACACGTAACATCTTGTAACTTTTGACCTGAGGGGTTTTATAAGTTATTTGTATGGGAAATTACGACTTAGTACACACAAAAAAGTAATTTTTAGTACAGTAACAAATGCAAATCGTCACTATTAAGTTTTAATTTTCGTCACAAAAGTCCAATATTCATGAAAAATGTGACGATTGTGTCACATTTCGCAATTGTTGCTGTACTAAAAGTTACCTTTTTTGTATGTATGTGGTCCTTGTTAGAATTTGAATCACAGGGTAACATTCTATAATAGCTTCATTTTACAAAAGACACGTCTAAAGGCAGTAGAAAATAGAGAGTAATCGCAACGACAAACTTGGTATTAGATTCTTCTGAAGCAAGTCTATTCTACCGTAACTAGTTTCCTAATAGTAGTAGAAGCTGAAGCAAGCGATATCAGTAATCTATTATCTTAGTTGGACTCTTTAAACAAGTCTCTGCCACAGTAATTAAGCCTCTAACAATGGTAGTAAATAATCTGAATAGTATATTCTCTAAATAGTAAATAATCTGAATAGTATATTCTCTAAATAGTATATTCTTTGAATAGTATATTCTTTAAATAGTATATTCTCTAAATAGTATATTCTCTAAATAGTATATTCTCTGAATAGTATATTCTCTAAATAGTATATTCTCTGAATTACTCTTTTGTAATAAGTTGATTAAACACAGCTTTCGGGACTTGTCTTTTCGATCTGATATCTTTATTCTAAGATATCAAGCTTATATAATCTCGGGAACGATGATGGCGATCATAGCTCGTACCGTTCATTGATCTTACTGTATACACATCACAAAAGACAGTGTATAACAAAGAACATCTTAGCTACACACTTTGTATCATAGTTTTTTGAAACAAGTCCATTCTACCGTTTTAAAGTCTCTAACAGCGATGCGAAATAAGAGAAACAATCATAAATTTTCTGCGGTAAACTTTATCTTTGTTTTTGATTTCTTGGTACTAAATTCTAAGTATACTTAAAGGTAAACAAACTGATCATGATTATTGGGGACTTTCATGAAGTAGGTTTTTTCATGTTTGACAACAACTATTTTTGTGTTTTATATCATTACGATCATCTCAAAAGTGCCATAACTTTGTTCATCGTTAAGATCTTTCGTAAGCAAACTTGGTTTCATATTTCGCAACATCTGTATATTTTACTTTATTATAGTCGATTCAGAAACATTATTATTGTTGCGATCATCGAAGACTTTCTAAGTTAACATTAATTTAAAATTTCGAAACAGCTATCCATCTTCGTTTGCATCACTACTGTTAATTTGGGAATGCTACTACTTTCTTGATTATCAAGGACTTTCATAATGAGAGTTTCCTTCATATTTTACAATATCTTTATTAATTATATCATCAGAATCTATTCAAAAACCTTACTAGTGTCCTAATGATCAGAGATTTTCATGATAAGAGTTCACTTAGCATGTTACAACACTTGTTTTAAATCATATAAGTCCAAAATGTTATTCCTTTCATGATCATTAAGAAGTTTCGTGATTAGAGTTTATATCAATTATTACAATATTTATGTCTTGTTTTATATTATTGAAATCAATTTAAAAACATTATTACTGTCATGATTTTTAAAAATTCACGTGATCAGAGTTTATATCAATTGTTACAATATCTATCTATCTTGTTTTACACTATTGTAATCAATTTGAAAACATTATTACTGTCATAATATTGAAAAATTCACGTGATGAAAATTGATTTCATTGTTCTCTTAAGTGACATTACATCAATTTGCGATCTGAATTGAAATTGACCGTCTTTACAATCATTACAATTCTTCTTAAATGTTGATTTTTCGTTCTGGGATATGTTGATTTTTCGTTTTGGGATATGTTGATTTTTCGTTCTGGGATAATTTGCACTTGGTGACCCACGTCTCACGGCTGTTCAATGACATCAACGGGATCATCAATCAGGTCTTGGGTTCAGTTGCAATTTTTTTGACACTTTTTTCCAAGTGGAAGAAAACAACCTGAGGAAATTAAATGAGTCTAAAGTCTGATGACGAAGGACTTGATGGATTGAAACTTTTTTAAACAGGATAAACAACAGGCGTTTATGAATCAACCTTAAAATTCTAGTGTTCTTCCGGGATCGAGATAATCATAATTTTAAAAAAATTAGAAATAAATATTTTTTAAAATGATCCTGAAACGAGTTTTCGAGATCTTCTAGAAACAGAATTCCAATTTGATGAATGCAAAAATTTAGAATAAACAATTACGAAATAGCTTCATCATGAAGTTTAAGAATCTTAGATACAGATTATTTTAAAAAATTACTGAAAATCTAAAAATTTTCCAATAAATTCCAAAAACTTCGAAATTCTAATTCTATAGGTATATAATTAGAAATCGAAACAATTACGAAATAGTCTCACCATGAAGTCTAAAAATTTTAAATACATGTGATTTTGAAAAATTATTGAAAATCTAAAAATTTTTCAATCAATTCTAAAAACTTCAAAATTTTTAATTCTATAGGTATATAATTAGAAATCGAAACAATTACGAAATACTCTCACCACGAATTTTGAGAATCTTAGATAATTTCAAAAATTTCCACAAACTTCCTCAAAACTTGAATTTCTGATTGATTCTAAAAACTTCAACAAATTCTAATTTCCAAGATTTCAGGTTGATGTTTATTCTGGAGATCTGTTCGTGTCGAACATCATCAGATGGAAATTGGACAAAAAGTTTATCAGAGACAAAAATATCAATATTTGGATTAAAATAGATGAACTGGATTCTGGCATTACTGTAAGCAGCAAGTTCTTCAAAATAGAAGCCAAACGGGGAGAATGGACGAAAAGGGCCCTTAACTATCCTTATGTGAGTTCTGGTTACTGTAATTTTTTGATTTATAAACAAAGTAGATGTTTTTGGAAAATTGTCAGATTACGGTAATTGGGTAAAAGTAGAGAATATTATTTAAAATTTTTAAATTTTCTAGATGGTTTAGAAAAATCAATAAACTTCCCAAATTTCACATCATATATTTTTGGTCTTTACTGGAAAGTTTTAGAAATTCTTGTCGAGATAACTTTTTTGAATTCTATAATAGGGGATTTTTACTTTTTACAGTGATATGATTAAAGTCAAAAAATCATTAAACTATTAAATTTCGTAACTTTTAGTCTCGGCTGGAAAGTTTTAGAAATTCTTGTAAAAACAGTTTTTTAGAATTTTACAGAAAAAAATTTATTTTTTATAATTATATGATTAAAAAGTTGAAAAATCATAAAATTGTTAAATTTCGTAACTTTTAGTCTCGGCTGGAAAGTCTTAAAAATTCTTGTCAAAATAGCTTTTTAGAATTTTACAGAAAAAAATTTATTTTTTATGATTATTTTACAGACGGAATTTACGCTTTCCTTGGAGAGGAAGTTTGAGATAGGGAAGGATTACCGGCTGACTGTACTGTACCGGACTTTGTTATCTGAAAAAAAAGAAATAATCCAGTCTTCTACGAAATTAATCAAGATACCGGGACTTGAAAATTTGGAAGATGAATTTGATTGTTCTGATTCTCACATAAGTAAAACGAAAAAACTTGCTGGACGATGGTCGACGGAGATCAAAACTACTTTGTCGTCGATGATCGGACAAGTAAACATAACTTTCTACGCCGCCCCGAGGGGATTCTGCATCGACAGATATGAAGTCAAACTTTTCGAAGTCATCAGAGGACATCGGATTCCGATAAAAACAGAAATAATCAAAGAAAAAAATTTAATTAAAAAAGGAAAAAATTATTTAGGATTTGTCGTTTTCAGAAATCTTACACGAGGACTTGATTATTCTTTCCAAGTTGGCCTTAGTTACAGTAATCCTCTGAAATTCCGATTTCAGGTAAAAGCTGTGGAAAATAGAGAAAATTCCTCCACTTGTCTCTGCTGGGTCCCGAATTCCTGTGATTGCATATCCGTTTCGACGAATCCTTTCAAAATCCCAAAAATCGAAGAATCTACTTATGCAAAATCCATAACCACAAAGTATTCAGAATCCAGAAACCGTCCACAACAGTTACCTTCTGCAGAAGACATCACAAGTGTATTTACGATTTCGATATTGATCATTCTTCTCGTGATAATCGTGATTATGTTTTCGTTGATTTTTTTCTGCAGTGCGTACCAGAAGTCGAAGGAAAAGAAGTCCAAAAACGGCACTAAAGTCCTTCTGAAAATCAGGAAAAACGATACGGTAGACATCACTCCGTTGATCAAAGTCCAGAAAAGTAAGTTCAAAGTTCATCTCTTCACAAAAACTATAATTTTTATCTCGATAAATATGCAAAAATCGCTATTGCATAAGTTTGCGTAACAATTATCAACATTGAAAATGATCAAAATGTACTTAATTTTTGTCAGAAACATTTGGCAATCGTTATTATCGAAAATGAAAAAAGATGCATTATATTTAATGTACCGGTACATGGAATACAGTACATCAATATCAACTTAACTTATTAGTATAATGAATATAATTTATCTGATACATCAGAACCTGTTTAGTGTATTGATATATGAAATATAATGCATTAATATCAACTCAACATATTGTTATATTGAATATAATGTATCTGATACATCAGAGCCTGTTTAGTGTATTGATATATGAAATATAATGCATTAATATCAACTTAACATATTGGTATATTGAATATAATATATCTGATACATCAGAGCCTCTTTAGTATATTGATATACTGAATACAATGTATCAATATTAACTTAACTTATTGATATATTGAATATGATACATACAATACATCAGAGCCTGTTTAGTGTATTGATATATGAAATACAATGCATTAATATCAACTTAACTTACTAGTATATTGAATATAATGTATTCGATACATTAGAGTTGATATAACATATCAGTATATTAAATATAATGCACCGATATCAATTTAATATATTGGTACATTGACTATAATGCATCCGATACATCAGAGCTGTTTCAACGTATCGATATAGTATATATCACATACTAATTTTTTTGTGTAGATAAAATAACTTCCATTTTTTAACCTTGTTTAATTTTTAGCCACTTCCTTGTTTATCCTCAACGTCGATGACTCCAAAGCTTCTTTCATCTCTGTTCTCGTTGATTTTCTGAAATCTCACGGCATCAGAATCAGCTATCCTCAATCAGATTCCAATGAAGTTGAACAAAATATTTTTTACTACGTCCACAAATCCATATGTGATGCAGACAAGATTCTTCTTTTTCACAGCGAGAAATCCCGACATTTGATCCGAGGATTGAGATCCCCAGTGCCGGAGGGGATTTTTGATGGAGTTTATTCCACTGCTTTGAACTTGATTTCTCTAAGCGATCCAAAAGTGGTGAGATTTTCGAAAATTATTTTTACATAATTTTACATAGAAAATGTTCCTATTTTTAGATTTTTACAAAAATATTTAAAATATAGTGAAATTCGTAAATTCCGAATCTGAAGTTGGCATTTGTCTTCTACCTTCTGATGATTTAGTATTCTCATTTATTTTCTAATTTCTAAATGATTTAGCTTTGTCATTTGTCTTCTAACTTCTGGTGCTTCAGTATTTTTATTTATTTTCTAACTTCTGATAATTTAGTATTCTCATGTATTTTCTAACTTCTGATAATTTAGTTTTGTCGTTTTTCTTCTACCTTCTGATGATTCAGTATTTTCATTTGTCTTCTAACTTCTGGTGCTTCAGTATTTTTATTTATTTTCTAACTTCTGATAATTTAGTATTCTCATGTATTTTCTACCTTCTGATAATTTAGTTTTGTCGTTTTTCTTCTACCTTCTGATGATTCAGTATTTTCATTTATTTTCTAATTTCTAAATGATTTAGTTTTGTTTGTCTTCTAACTTCTGGTGCTTCAGTATCATCGTTTGTCTTCTAACCTCTGCTGATTTAGTATTTTTATTTATTTTCTAACTTCTGATAATTCAGTGTCGTTACTTACTTTCTAACTTTTAAATGATTGAATGTCATAGTTCATTTTCTAAATTCTGAATGACGTCACTGCTGTAAATTAGTATTCAAATAGGATCCTTGTGCCTCAGGGGCTTCCGTGCTGAGAACTTCTTCGCTTTCTGCGACGCTTCCTTTACAGTATACTTTCGGATTTAAAATTTGGAGAAAATTTAAAACTAAAAATCATCAAGAAATGAATCAAGTGAAATTTCACTTGGCGGATTTATGAAATCTTAAAAAAATCCGGGATTCTGAAGATTTAATTTTAACTTTAAATTTAAAACCTCCAAATCAGACTACAGTAATCCAGTTACTGTTTGTTCAAATTTAAAACAATTTTTTAATTTTTTCTAAAAATTCAAAATTATTTAAAATAAATTTTCAGATTCATATTGGATTCGCAGAAGACAAAATTGCGAAAGAAGGCTTTGCAGAGACCTTTTTGGAGTTCCCGAGGGACGTTAAATACTTGATGGATTCGTTGGGGATAAAAACAGACTCCAAGTCCTTGATGGATTCGCTAAAGATCAAAACAGACTTTGAGTCCTTGATGGATCCGCTGAAGATCAAAACAGATTCCAAGTCCTTGATGAATCCGCTGAAGATCAAAACAGACTCCAAGTCCTTGATGGATTCGCTAAAAATAAAAACAGACTCCAAGTCCTTGATGGATCCGTTGAAGATCAAAACAGACGAAAAAATGTTAGAAAAATTAAAAACGACTTTTTCGGAGCCTATGGAGGAGTTCATTGTTGACCTTCCGAAGTCTACAAAAGAACTTAATTTTTCTCTTCCAGAATCTCCCGAAATTGAAACTACTTCAGATTCTATCAAATTTGTCTCAATTGAAGATGATAGAAATTCAGCAAATCCACCAGTAGTTGAACCGAAAATAAGGATATCTGTTCAGTCCGTCGACAGTGGAATCCACACTGAAGAAATCTGTTCTTAATTTTATCTCATTTGATCTCATTCCTCAGTTAGTTTATCCCAACATAAAAGATCAATAACCAACTTTATGTCCGAAAAAAACAAAGATCATTCGTGTCAGGACCACTACAAGTTTCAAAAAATGAAAATCAAAGAAATTTAATTTAAAAAATCTTAATCCTGACAAGAAAAATGTTTAATTTTTTAATGAAGTTCATGATCGAAAAAGAAATTAGGTATTTTTCGCGTCAGGACCACTACTTCTAACATGTTTTCAGAAAACAATGATCAAAGAAATTTAATTTAAAAGTTCTTAATTATGAAAAAACGACGTTTGATTGTTTTTGTGATTACAAATTTGATTAATTATCAAAGCTGTCGATTTCAAACTAGTTTAAATTAAAAACCGAAAAATTCAAATTTAAATCAACAATTTCCAAAAAATTTCAAAATTCTCAAATCAAAAAATTTCAAAGTTATAATTTTAATCAATTTCGAAATTATAAATTTAAATCAACTTTGAAATTTTTAAGTTATAAAATTAATCAATTTCGAAATTATAATTTTAATCGATTCGATTTGAAAATATAAATCTGAATCCTAAAATTTAAGAATCCAAATTCGAACTGATTTACTTCAAATTCCAAAACTGAGGATTCTGAATTCTGACTGATCTAATTTAAATTAAAAATCTAAGAACCGAAATTTGATTCTAATAATTAAAGTTATATATGAATTCATTCAATTTTCAATTTTATCATATATAAATTTACTTAATTTTTAACTTTACCATATATAAATTCATTAAAATTTCAATTTTATCATATATGAACTCACTCAATTTTCAATTTTATCATATATAAATTTACTTAATTTTTAATTTTATCATATATAAATTCATTAAAATTTCAATTTAATAGTTTTTCAGGAATCCTCCACTGCTGACCGATTCTGCGATTTGCATTTTTTCTTCCTCTAAAAAGATCTTGCGAAATTTTCTGGCGGGATTTCCTCGTTTTCGCTTGACATAAATTGCGGTTTGTTTTGTGTTCCATCTTCCGCCATGTCCCAGTTGTTTTTTAATATTATTTTGATTTTGTTTATTTCTCCTCCGATAGAGTCATCTTGGTGGTCTTTTTTGTTTCCGAATTCTCCTGATCTCCAATGCCGGGATTTGAACGGGAAACCGGTGGATTGGTTCGCGGTTTACAAACTTCCTGTTCTCGACGAAAACGGTCCTGAATTCAAGGACGGCTTGAGCTTCCTTTACGCCGATTCCAAATCTCGATCTTGGACCATCTCCGACAAAAAAATAAACGATCCAGACAGCGCCGTTGGAGCCACTGTAAATCAACTGTGGTCCGTAAAAAATAACAACGTAAGTTTTAATTTCGAAATTTCATATATGAACTTTTCAGAAACTTGATATAAAAAGTTCTTCGAAAAATTTATGAATTTTTGAGGAAATTTCATATATGAACTTTTTAAGAAATTTCAATATAAGAAGTTCTTCGAAAAATTTCATATATGAACTTCTTTAAAATTTGGTATATTAATTGTTGAGGAATTTCCATATGTATTTTTCTGAGGTTTCCATATATGAATTTTTAAAGGAAATTCGATGTACGAATTTCTGAGAAATTTTTATATACGGAGTTTCCAGAAAACCTGATATATAAGATTTTGTCGAAGATTTTGTATGTGAATTTTCTCAGAAGTTTTATATATGCATGTTTTCAAAGACTTTATATATGGGATCTTTTCAGAAAATATTTTATGCCTTGTATAATGACGAAAATCCGTACACCAACAAAACCGATTCCTACAGAGCTCACATGAAAGGGATACTGGCCTTCGACATGGATAAAGGTTTCTGGATGATCCACAGTGTTCCCAGATTCGTCAACCTCAAGGCCGACCGTTACTCCTACCCCGACACCGGAGCTCGAAACGGTCAATCTTTTTTATGTGTGACTTTCCCTGTGGCTGCTTTGAAAAGTATCGGGATCCAGCTCCAGATAGCCCAGCCTTCCATCTACGACTACCATCTACCTACTACCGTAGCTACCATGTTTCCAGAATTGGCAAAAACGATAGGAATGAAAAAGTACACCGGAAAAACCGTCTCTTCCGTCAAGAACATCCCGTCCTTAGGTGGATCCACATTTACCAGTTTTTCCAAAAATAGGAAATTCGGAAAAGGTAAAAATTTCTTAATTTTAAAAATATTCCTAAACGAACTTAATTTTAAAAAAGTTATTTAAAAATTATTCCTAAATTTAAAGTGATTTTTATTCTAAATTTAAATTTTTTAAAAGTTATTTTATATTTAATTTTTAAAGTTTTTAATTTCTTAAAATTATTTTAAATTTTATTTTTAAAGTTATTTAAAATTTTTTAAAACTGTTTTTTGAATTATTTTAAAATTAAAATTTAATTTTTAAAATCATTTTAAATTTTTTAAAGTTTTTAATTTCTTAAAATTATTTTAAAATAATTTCAAAAAAAGCTTTAAAAAATTTAAAATTTAAATTTAATTTTTAAAAAATTTTTAATTTCTTAAAATTACTTTAAAATAATTTCAAAAAAAGCTTTAAAAATTAAATTCTAATTTTAAATTTTTTAAAAAATTTTTAATTTCTTAAAATTATTGTAAAATAATTTCAAAAAAAACTTTTAAAAATTAAAAATTTAAATTTAATTTTAAAGAATTTTTAATCTTAGATCTATATGGGGACTTTGTGGCTCCGCAACTTCGGAATTCTCTCTACGTGGAATCTTGGCTGAACGGAGCAGCATCTGATCTTAGTAGTTACTGTAATGACAGTTACAAAACTTACAACCTTCGTTCCGTGAAAGTGGACTCGAAATTTGTCTTCAACAGTTCCAAAGACCACTCAAAATGGGCCGTGGCAACGGAGAACAAGAACCCCGTGGTCTGTATCGGGGACATTAACCGGCAAAAATCGCAAGAAACCAGAGGGGGAGGAACCCTGTGTCTGAACCACGGACCCCTTTGGGAGCTCTACAGATCCAGTGTCGAAAACGCAGAAAACTGTCCGGCCCAGACGCCTTTCAGACCCCCAAACATAGAGACCAAACGGGTCCCGAGTGGTTCTAACTTCTATTTGTCGACTTCGGTAGCTGCAATTTTAATTTTGTTTTTTATATAATGTACATACCCAGGTTTCAAGCATTCCAAAAATAAAAATCACAGTAAAATTCAGTTGGAATTCAATCTTCATACAACAACAGAGAAGTACTGTAGTTTTGGGATTTTCAGAAAAAGTTGAAATTTAAATTTGATTTTTTGGAAATTACGGATTGTACCGTAACAAGTCATCGAAAAAGACGGAAATTAGACAGAAGTGCACTTATACAAGGTACATAGTACTACTTTACTTTTGAGGAAATCCACAAACCAAAATAATCTGCAATTTCGAAATTATTGATCGTAATTTGTTCCAAAATAAATGAATAAAAAATATTTTTAGAATCTCAGTAATAAACTTCGAAAATTTGATATATGAACGACATCCGAAAAGTTTTTAATTTAGGATTTACGGTATCCGAAGGACAAATCACAGCCAATAATCCCAAAAATCACATTGTACGTACCTGAATTTAGAAACTAGTTTTACACAGTTGCTTTCTCGGCCTTGATTTGGTCCAGGACTTTCTTGAACTCCTCCTCTACCATGGTCTCCTTGATCATGCCCACTTTGAGCCAGAGCTCTTCCATCTGCATCGTCGACAAAGACCCCACGTCTTCTGGACTCGGAACATCGTTAGGTTTCTTCTGTAGTCGTTCCAGTACTTCAATCCAAAGTTTTAATTCCTGTTCTAAGGTATTCTGAAAAAATTCATATATGAAAGAAAAATTTAAAAACTTACGTAAGTTTCGTTTTGTCGAGCCAGTCTGTGGCACATTTCCATTATTTTCTCCGCTTTCGAGGACTTGATATCCGCTTGAGATAGAGGCTTACGAAGCATTGTTGAAAAGACGGAAAAAATAAGAAATAACAAAAATGAAAAAATTCAAATTTTGATGGAAATTTCGAAGTTGAACATCATTGGCGGGAGAAGCGGCAGTTCGGGCGCAACCTGCGGGGTTCAGTTTTCGAAGTTGAACAGCTTCGATCCCATTTCGTCATTTAGTTTTATTTTTACTTTTTACATTTTTCTTATTTTTTATACTTTTTTATCTATTAGAAAAAATTGAATCACATGTATTCGAAAATAATTATTGAAAAAAATGGTAGTTGGAGCGCAACCTGCGGATTTTGGTTTTCGAAATTGAACAACTTCGATCCTACTTTATTATTTGGTTTTATTTTTTCTTGTTTCTTATAATTTTTATATATTAAAAAGTATATTAAAATTTATCCAAAATTGTTATTGAAAAGAATGGTGGTTGAAGCGCAACCTGCGGATTTTGGTTTTCGAAATTGAACAACTTCGATCGTTTAACTCCACTTTTGATTTTTGTCCACTTTATTCCTTTTCATTCTTCTTATATTGATCACTCTTCCGGGCAACTTATCTTATATAATTACTTCTGTTAAGCTTCTAATTTTCAGGAAGATGTCGCTTCCCGCATTTGCTCTTCCAAACGTTGTAGACAACTCCGGTGGCTGGGGTCCAACATCCACTATTGCTTCTGGAGGTCCTCTAGGGGGATTCAAGGATCTACCTTTCCAGCAATACAGCAAGTGCGATCGTGTCGGACGTGTCGTTGACTGGCTCGGTGACAATCGTTATTTCAAAAAAACCGACAATGGTGAGTTTTGGAATTTTAAAAGTAGTCATTACTGTATTTTTGTAGCTCGTTACAATGAACGCATGTACGGCTCTTCTGCTACTGCTGGAAATCAATTCGATTATGTCCATGACAACGAAGACGCCAACTTCCAACTCGTTGATGGCAAGCCTCAGAAGCCTCCGCAGAAGTACAAACCTAGACAGAATCTCTTCAAGAAGATTACTCAACGCGAGAAGGAACGCAACGAGCAATTGAAGTACCAGAATCCGAAGATGAAACGTGTTCTGGAAAAAGAAAGAACTCGTCAGCAGAAGATTCTATCTCGTCGTGGCGGAGGACCGCGCTACAATCTAAGACCCCCAGGACGCCGTTACGGAGACCGCCAAATGAACAGGAACCGAGTTCCCAGTGTCCAAGTCAAGCCTTCCTGGCAGATCATGCAGGATATTGAGTTCAGTCGTCTCCAGAAATTATCCCTGCCGAGTGTTGACGGCGAAGACCTCTCGAATGAACGCTATGGAGCTCTTCATTATTACGACAAAAGTATTGACAAGGTCAATGTCAAGAATCCCATTCCCCTTCAGCGTCTCAATGGCGTTTTCTACAGTATCACAACTACAGAAGATCCGATTATTCAGAAACTCGCAAAGGAGAACGTTGGTAATGTCTTTGCTACTGATATTATTCTGGCTACTTTGATGTCCGCTACAAGATCAGTTAATAGCTGGGACATTATTGCTCACAGAGTAGGAGATAAGCTCTTCTTTGATAAACGTGATTCCAGTGGGTTTGCTAATCCGATTGATATGATTAGTGTGAGTGAAACCGCTCAAGAACCACCATTATTTGAAGGAGGATCGTTGAACAACGCAAAGGAACTCGCTACAGAAGCCCTTTTTATTAATCAGAATTTCCGTCGTCAAGTATTGAAGCTGAATGATGAACCGTTTTTGTACGAGAATCCACGTGTTCCGTTTGATGATGAAGAAGAATCTGGAGCTGAAATTGCTTATAAGTGAGTTTTAGTTTCCTCAAGTAATTATATGGATATGTTTGTTTAGATATCGTAAGTGGAACCTTGGAAAATTGGACGATGACACTCCGATTAATCTTGTTGCTCGTACTGAAAATGACGCTGTTATGGTTGGACCTAATAATGAAACATTGAAACTTACAGTTAAAGCTTTCAACGAATGGGATTCATCTCTTTCTGGTGGAGTCGATTGGAGAAGCAAGTTGGAGAACCAAAAAGGTGCTGTTCTTGCAACTGAATTGAAGAACAATAATTGTAAACTTGCGAAATGGACTCTTCAAGCTTTGTTAGCGGGATCCGATTTCATCAAATTTGGTTATGTTTCTCGTGTTAATGTTAGAAATTCCACTCAACATGAAATCCTGGGAACTCAACAATATCGTCCTGCTGAATGTGCTCAGAACATTACTCTGAATGTTGACAATTGTTGGGGAATCTTGAGAGCTATAATCGATATTTTCATGAAACAACCTCAAGGAAAGTACTTGATTTTGAAAGATCCTCTTCAACCACTGATCCGGATTTATGATTTACCAAATGATGCTTTTGAAACTACTGATGATGATTCTGAAGAAGTTGAAGAAGAAGATAATGAAGATTGATTAATTTATCTGGTTCTTTGTTTTGTGGAATGGCTAATTGTTGTTTGAGAAATGCTGAAAAAATATTTTTTGATTGAATTAATAGAAATTGGTTTTTATCCAATTGTTATTTTTGAAGATTTTTAATTTTGAAAATTTAATTTTTAAGTTTTTGTTTTAGAATGAAGAAAACTAGTGCTGCTGATCAAGTTCCAGAAGTTGATGATGAAATGAAAAAGAAATTAGCAGAACAAAAAGCTAAACATGAACTTGAAAAACTTAGAAGAAAAACTGTCCATGATGCGATTTGTTTATTAACAGAAGTTGTTACAGAATCAGAATTGAAATCTCAACTTAATATTTTGGATATTAATTCGTGGATAGAAATTTTGGAAGAAAGATTTATCGCAAGAATTTGTGGATGGGCGTTGTGTAATAATTTTTTGAATTTGCCAGTCAGAAAACAGAAGTATAAATTGGATAAAAAAAATCAAAAAGTTTATGAAAGTTATGCTGATCATGAGAAATTTTGCTCTAAAAATTGTCAAAAAAATTTTGAACATGTCAAGAATCAACTTTATGAGCTTCCACTTTGGTTGACTGGTGAACGAGAAAGTAGGTTTTTTTTATTTTAGTTAATGTTAGATTTTTGTGAATTGACGTAATTGTGGAAGGGATATGAGTTTCTTGTTTATCTGAACAATAGTGAAATTAAACAGCAATCGTATATTAACTAACTAGTTAATATTCGGTATATTGTACTAGATAGTGAGCATAGTGTCTGGCGTGTAGGGTTTTTCTTTTCGAGACTGTGTTTTCTGATTTGGTTATGTAATGGCTAAGTGACATGGATGTAATAATTACAGTGTTTTTTAGCAATATTTTATGTATAATTATTAATGCATAAAATAGAAAAAATTTTATTTTTGATTTAGAATTTTCTAGATATCTTCAAATAGGATATGTTCCTGAAAATTTAATTTCGAAATTGCGTAAGATTGAGAAATGATTATTGTACAAAATCGAAATTTTATATTTTTATAGATTCTAAAAAGTTAAAATTTTTGTTGAAATAATTTCGTAAAAATGTTAATTTTGAATTTTTGTAAGATTTGTTAAAAATATAATTTTAGAAAAGGATTTTGAATTATATTCTCATGATGGTGATTTCGCGATGGGATTAAAAAATGAAAATTCTGATCCGAATGAACTTTCTGAAGTTAAAAATCACGATGATTCTGTGGAATTTGTTCCGGATAAATTATTAGTTCAATTAAATTCATTACATATTGCTGAAAACGGTCCTGAATCGGGTTCTGAAGAAGACGAAGATGAAGAAGTAAGTTAATTTTTTAAAATGTTGGATTTCGGTGAACTAGTGTGGTTGTATGGGATGAAGGATAGGAGAATTTCTTATTTATCCCAACTATAATAAGATTTAGCACTACAATATTAATAAGTCAACACAGGTTTTCTAAAATCATGTTTAACTGAATGGAATCAACATATAAGAACTTCTGATTACGGTTTTTACATTATTTGATTTTAAATAAACGTAATCGATGGCAGGATTGCAATTTAACAGAAGATTGATCGTAACCAGATATAATCAATGTACTAGCATTTTTTCAATTGGAAACAAACATGGTCCTGACATGTTGATTATATTCAGTTACGATCAATCTTCTGTTGGATTGCAATCCTGTCATTGATTTCACTGAGAATCAAATACTGTCAAAACTGATCAGAAACTCTTGCATGTTGATTCCATTCAGTTAGATGTGATTTAAGGAAATCTGTGCAGTTGACATAGCAATATGACATTAAATATATATTTTTGTTTAAGAATTTAGTCCAGAAACGAAAAGAAGATGATCGTCAATTTTTGGCTAGTGTTAAATCGTTTGTTAGCAGTACTGTCAAAGCTCAGAAATCTCCAGATAATACTGAAGGAAAAAATGAAAAATCAAAAGTATCATTATCAGAAGCGACAGTAGAAGAAAAACTTCAACGATTAAGATCCAAATGGGGAAAAGACACAACATCGAAGAAGAAAACCATCACGTTAGTTGAAGCTCATCATTTGAATCCAGAAATGAAAGAAAAATCTAAATTTAAGCCTAAAAGTTTTGAATATGTTTTATCAAGAATACGGTATTTTTAATTTTTTGTAATTTTTGTAAACTTTGGATTTTTAGGGATTGGATGACTCCAGAAACTATCATCTACGTTGAGAGAGAAGGCCAAGTGACAAATGAACAAGTTATGAAGAAATTTTTATCTGCGATGTTGGATCCTCAAGTTTTAGAGAAGAAAGAAACCAAGACAGTTAAGCTTCCTTTAATTGACAATATTGATGATCATTACAGAAGGGTTAATATTGTAGTGAATTCAATGTCAAATTATTGGCAACGATTACTGTCTAATGTTCAGATTGATTTTGTTATTCAACATTCTAAAGATTTGATTTCTACATTTAATTTGAATAGAGAAAATTGTATAGTTAATCCTGATGAAGGAGAATTGTTGACAATTTTGATATTTCATTTGTAAGTTTTTATTTTTTTAATTTTTTAAGGGAGATTTTAGAATGACTATGTGTAATCCGGATTTGAAAGCTGTAATCGAAAGGAACGATAAAATTACTCAATACCAGAATTACCTAAAATTGAATAACCTGACGACAAAAGTCCTAACAGAAAGATTGACAGAATTGATGAATTCTAAAAAGATACAGGTCAAATAAAATACGGGATATTTTTTTGTATTTGTGGATAAAGGTTTAAATCCTTAATTTATTTGTTGTTTTTTTAAACTATATTCATCTCGATTCTAGCCTTCATGCGATGAAACCCGGGTTTCGATACTATTCAGGTTTGGCAGTAATATGCCTTATCCAAGTACTCATCGTTGGAGCTGTCTTCTGGCTATTAGGGATCCCGTTCATCCCGGAGGAAACACAAATATTCGATTATCTACCTTCCCCGATAACAATAATCCAAATGATTCTCTTCTGTTTCGGAATCTTGGCTGCCGTTATCATCTCCGTTTTGATCCTCACCTATCTCAATCCCGATATCCCAAATAAGCTAAAAACCAATTGATCTCATTTACAATAGTTCATATTGAAAGTCAATCAATAGAGAAACTAAATAATTGACATTCATAAAACGGTCTACCTACAAGAGAGTCAACGTTGATTGCGGGCTTAGAACTGGAAGCCGGGCTTCTTGTCATAGCCGTACTCCTTGTACCACTTGCGTTCCCACCAGTATTCGGGTGAAGGGATAAAGAGTTCGGGCTTGTCCAAACCGAGGTCTTCCAATGTGCTGATTCCGAGTTCGTCAAGGACAGGCTTGACTTGTTGAATAATGTAACCATAAATTTGTTCACGGTTCTTCTTGCCTCCACATTTGATCTTGATTGCTTCTAAGAAACGAAGAGTAAGAGCATAGTCGTTCACACGACGACAAGCACGTAAAGCGGCTTCAACGACTTTAGGATCGGGGATGACATCGAAATCATGGAGTTCAGTCAGAGCTTTGCGGACTTCCCAGCCATCAATCTCAGGACGAGACAGGTAGTCGATAAAGTGTTTGTCAAACCTGTCGGCGGGCCATTTCTCCATGATGAGATCATCATGACCACTGGCTCTAGCAGCGGAAATCGTCAACGAGCGGGCGGCGACTCTGGTAAGGCCCTGGGTCACACGCAGCAACGACATCTTTAGGCAGGAAGTGTCGGCACTGCCTGAAAAAGTTCTAAAAATAACAGAAATAACAAAATACAAGTTCGCAGATAAGCATGAGCTTCGGTTTTTAAAACCGCACGTACGACAATCGATAACTGGATTAAAGGTCCTTATAGTAAAAATTGTACAATAAAAATACAGAGTTGTGTCTGGAAATTGGAACAGTATAGGCTGAAGAATAAATAAAGCATTCGTAAAATGGGATCACGGGGTGTAACGATTATCCACCGAAACCGTAGAGGGTTCTTCCTTGACGTTTGAGGGCGTAGACGACATCCATAGCAGTGACGGTTTTTCTTTTGGCGTGCTCACAGTACGTGACGGAGTCGCGGATGATGTTCTCGAGGAAAACCTTCAACACGCTACGGGTTTCTTCGTAGATCAATCCAGAAATACGCTTGACTCCTCCACGACGGGCGAGACGACGGATGGCCGGCTTCGTGATTCCTTGGATGTTGTCACGCAGGACCTTACGATGACGTTTGGCACCTCCTTTTCCGAGACCTTTTCCACCTTTGCCTGGAAAAATTACATATAGAAATTCGTATATAAAATCAATATTTACGTGCCAAAGTGAAAAACTCAAAAAAACAATCTGATATATCAACAAGTGAAAAAAAGACAAAATTTGTAATTTTCCGTGAGTGAGCTACAGTAATGACATAAAACTTACCACGTCCAGACATGGTGAATTAACAGAAAAGAGGATTCAGAAGTAATATAGTCAGATAAAAGAACGACAACTTCACGAAGCCGCCGAACAGAGAGGCGCTCCTCTGCAGTCAGGGAATTTCCCCTCGAGAGCACCAGTTGCTGTCTGGTTTTCGTTTTTCCGTGCATATTTCGAAAAAAAATTAAAAAATTAAAGATTTTTAAAAAATTAATATTTACAATAAAAATTTTTGAAAATTACTCAAAATTCATGTTAAAGTAATTTTCTGAACATTGTAATTAATATTTTTTATAAAATATAATTTTTCGAAAATCTTCAAAAATTTAATGAGAATTTTTGGAATTAATATTTAGAATAAAAACTTTTGAAAATTCTCATTGAGGTTATTTGATAAAAATTATAATTTTTGATTTTTACCAAAATATAATTTTTACAAAAATATAATTTTTACAAAAATATAATTTTTACGAAAATATGATTTTTGTACATTTTTTAAAACAGAATTTAGGACATGGACTGCCTTCTGGAATCCCGGAATCTCGAAGTCCATGAAATGGTCGTCAAAATAAAAATTTAAAAAATAAAACCAAAATTACGAAATTTGCCCAAACGTTATGTATAAATTTTTTATTTTTAATTTTAATTTTATTTTAATTTTTATTTTAATTTAATTTTAATTTAATTTTAATTTTAATTTTTGACCGTTTTTTAGATCTCAGCACGTTTATGTGAAATTTCTGTTTCGAACATTTATATCCAAATTTTAAGTTTAAAATTCTTCAAAAAACACTTATAATACTGTAATAAAATCCATAGATTCTGAATCTAAAACAGAATCAATATTCAATCTTCAGAACCCAGGATTCTGAAGACTAATTTTGAAATTTAAGAATATCGAATTTTGTAAAACTATTTAAAAAAGTTGAAACATTTAAAATAATTTTGAAAATATTATATAACAAATGCAAAGTTATTTAAAATAAGTTATATTTTTTAATTTTTAAATTAAAATTGCAAAAATTAAAACAAAAATGTCCTATCACATTTCGTCATTCTTCTCCTTCTTCGACCCGTTTTTCCTGTTCAAGGGTTGGGTTTTTTGAGTCTGGCTCTCCAAACCGCTCGGTCCTGTGCCATTTCTGGCTTCAAGCCTACTTCTATTATCACGTTTCGGCATTGAGTAATCTTAATCATTTTAGTTTTCTTTATTAGGATCAAAAGAAAATTAAAGATCTCCTAAAACAGAAAGTGAATTTTTTAAAAATCAATCCCTGATGACGTTCTTGATTATTAATTAAAATTTATTCAAACTCAACAAACAACAACTAGATTCATCGTTATTTCTTCGCATTCTTGCCACGTTTAGGTTGCTTCTTCTGAACTACAGCCTTGGCATCCTTCTGCTGGCGTTTGGGAGCAGGAACTTCTTGAGGCTTGCCTTTAGGACTGGGCTTCTCTTGATTCTTGCCTTTAGGAGTGGGCTTCGCTTGATTCTTACCTTTAGGAGTGGGTTTCTCTTGATTCTTACCTCTAGAGATTGGCTTTTCTTGATCTTTGTTCTTCGGGACAGACTTCTGCTGATTCTTATTTTTAGGAACAGAATCTTCCTTACCCTTGCCTTTGGGGGAAGGTTTTTCCTGACCCTTACGTTTAGGAACAGGATTTTCCTGGCGTCTGCGCTTGGGCATTGGTTCATCCTCTTCGGATTCAGCAGATTCCATCTCAATATCCTCGTCTTCGTCGTCTTCATCTTCAACTTCTTCATCGTCGCCAGAACCGGCAGAATCGTCTTCGTAAAACATCATTTCATCCCCGAAATCTTCTCCTTCTTCACCGTCTTCCATCTCCATGTCAGTTTCCATTTTTTCCAGCTCTTCCTTCGCTGAAAAAGATCCAGATTTATCTGGGAGGATCTAAAACAACAACTCACCTTTGATCAATGCCATTTTCAAACCCTTTCCTTGCAAGTAACGGTTCAAGTCCTCGGCCCTCTTGCAGATTCGCTTGCCTGAGATGCAGCACTTGACATATCCGTCTCTAAACAAAATTATGGTCAGATTTGAGCAGATCAAGAAACGAATACCCTTGGTCCTCGAACAACTCCGGGTGTTTTTGCAGGATCTCGTGAACTCCAAATGCATTTTTAAAACTCTTCGTGTTCAAATACAGCTTAAGAGTGTCGATTCTACAAGGAAGTTCGTGATTTGTCAACGAACAACGTAACTGAAAAATCCATATATCAAAAAAATAAAAATTCAAAAATCGCCAACCTTTCCGCCGTCGATCTGCTCGAAGACGTTGTACTGCTTCAGAAGCTGCTTCACTTCCTTGTCCATAATCAGGATATGAAATAGAAGAAAAAGATTTAAAAATAAAGAAATAAAAATGGGATTAACCTCCAATGCTCCATTAGACGAGCCAGTTTTTCCATTTTTCGCGTTAGGACCATTTTGGCGGGGTATCCGGTTTTTGATATTCGATTTGGCTTTTTTCCAAATTTCTTGTTTTATATATCGAATTTGCATAAAAATCCCGTCTAATTTCCACGCTCGACAATCCAGTTAACTAACGATGGAGGGGGGAGTGACGAAAGAACTAAGGAGCTGGCTTCCGAGGGTAAATTTTAAATTTTGCATATATCAATTTTTTGTTTTTTTTCAGCTTGGATCCAGTGAATTCGTCGTGCTCATTGAAGGCCTGGTATGGGACAACGGAAAACAGAGAAGATGGAGGAGTGGGCCGATTTCGGTGAGGATAGAGTCGAATTTGCTCCAGGCGACTTCCGGAAGTAGGTACAAACTCGTCGGACGGCTGGATCACCAGATGTGTGCGGAACTCTGTGGGTTTTCATATATCCTATCTTATATCCCGTAAATCCGGCAATCTTCAGACTACCCTCTGCCTCTGGTGCACAGCTTCAAACACGGATTTCCAGAAGACTGGGAACCTCAATTACTGGAGTTGTATAACTTCCTGTAAGTTTTTTGTCCTTCTTATTTACCTACTCCAAATCCTCTAGGAAGGAGAAATCCACTGCTCTTTCTGTCAGGAATATTTCGTCAATTACTTCGAAAACGAAAACTCCGAAAAAGAAAATCAAGAAAAAAGAGGAATCCACGATCAAGGTTACCCGGTCCGGCAGGTTATCCAGACCTCCTTTAGCCGGCTGGGCTAACCAACGAATTATCCACGACATTGAAGGCAATCCTATCGAAGCCACAGGCATCACAACTAAGACGAAATTTAACAAAAACGAAACTCCAAAATTGGGACCTGTTTGTCAACAACTCGGTTTGAAGCCACCTTCGCCTACTGTATTTGCAGAATCCCGGATTGATTCCCCAGTGATCAAGAAGCCAAAGAAGAAGAACAATTCCCAACTGGATTACGATTCTGTGGATGAAGAAAGCTTGACTGGATGTGAGGATTTCCTGACTCCTATTGTGCCGAGGAAGAAAGAATCCAAAAAACCCAGAAATGTCCTGGAATCCGGCTCAGAATCTGACGAAAAAGAAGATACTATCATTGAACGGAAATCCAGAAAAAGAAGAATAGAATCTGTTGACAAGAAAAAATCAAGTAAGTTTTTTGGTTTTTTAAATAATTTATGAATTAATTCCAGAAGGTCCGAAAAATCTTAAGAAGACGATAAAATTCCCTAAAGCAAACATAACGATCGAAGAAGATCCGCAAGTGGACTGCATTGTGGAATATCCAGAATCCGAAGAGGAGGAATCGATAAAAGCCGGACCTCAAATCAAGAAAAGGTGGTTGAAAAAGGAGAAAGACTTCTTTTTGGTCGGTTTTTGTTTTATTTTAAAAATTAGAATATCCTAAACTTCTAGAATTGTCCAAAATCTCAGAAATGTTCGGAAATCTAGTTTTCGGAATTTCTAAAAACTTCTAGAATTTTTTGAAACAATTTTGAACATTTATTTTTAGTTTTTTACAGTAGTATGCTTCTAAAATCTTCACTTTTGCAGAGAACTCTGAAGATGCTGAAGCCGAAGACAGATCGGGAATGGGCGGCGACTATCCAGTCCCTCGGTTATCCCGGACCGTTTGAAGAATACAAAGAAGTGGCGAAGAATTTTGGATGGATTCATCCGGACGAGAAGGCCAAGTTGAGAAATGAAGTGTCTCATTCTATAGATTCTGAAAATAATGAGAATGTTTTAAATGCAACGATAGCGGAAGAAGCAGCTTTGACGGCCAGACCGGGGACTGCTGCTTATGCTGTTCAAATCGACAGGTTAACGAGGAAATTGAAACCGAAACAGAATCCGCAACTCTCAACTCCAGCAGGATCGAAACCATTAATGTCTTCCAGTTCTCCTCCTATTACTCTCGATCGATCGATGTTGGATCTACTGATGAGTCCAGAAGTGAAATTACCAGTTCCAAGAATGCACTTCCAACCGTCACTTCAAGTATCCACCCCCAAGACCCCTGGATCTGCAGAAGAAAGTCGGACTTCTGTCAATATGGACATTTCGCCAATAACAGAAAGACAACGAGAACAGATGATTAGACGAATCCATCAAGCTTATGCCCCATCTAAGAAGTACAACAAAACAAGGAACAATAGTCGAATGCAGACTATCAATTCAACTTACTTTGAATCTACTTCAAATCGTTTCAATTTTAATCAATTTTCAAGATCTACTAAACCATCAAATTCTGATCTTTTGCCAGAAGAAATGGAAGAAGAAGAAGCCTTATATTCTGAAGATGAAATGGAAGAAATTTAGGCAAGTTTTGTAATTATTTTATTTTTTTGGACAATTTTGGAAATAATGGTCAAATACCCGAAAAAATTTACCGGGATTCAGAATTAGTACTTAAATGTTTTTTTCGGGCTTCTGAACGTGGGGTAATATTTGGAGAATTTAATACTGGAGGATCTGTATTTGAAATTTCACATGAATCTTGAGCATCGTGGAAAATTGTGTCTGCATCTGTAATTTCGCCTAATCGGGTTCTGGAATGTGAACGAGATCGGTTAGTGAGATATCTGGATTTTTTCAAGGCAATTGACTCGTATTGACCGTCGTTTTGATAATGGATAATTGCTTCTTGGTGATCACGATATCCAATCCCTTGCCCAATGTCTGGAAATAAATGATTGTTAAAATTAAAAATGGATTTTGTTGCGAAATATTCTCAACAAAAACTTTCAAAATCTTGACTTTATACATTAAATCTTAGTTTTCATAGGATTTTAGAAGTTTCTAGGAAATTTTAACATAAAAATTAAAAGTAAATTCTGTCATAAAGTAGTTCTAGTAGGTATTTTCGAATTTTTTATTTTAGACATTAGTTTCGAAAATTTCTTAGATTCTGGAAGCTTCTAAGAAACCCCAGTCTTTTAATTATAAAAATTAAAAGTAAATTCTGTTAAAAAGTAGTTCTAGTAGATATTTTCGGATTTTTTATTTTAGACATTAGTTTCGAAAATTTCTAATTTTAAGTTTTCAAATATCCTAAAAATTTAAAGTAAATTCTGTCAAAAAGTGGTCCTACTACGACTTCTCAGGATTTTAATTTTAGATATTTTCCAAATTACTGAATTTTGAAAGTTTTGGGAAATTTTAATTATTAAAAAAATTAAAACTTACTCCACCGGATTTTCAAAAAAGGAATTTCAATCTCGAGTTGACAGAACTTCAGCGTCAAAATTATTCCTGCGATAACTAGAATAATGAAAACAAACATCTTGATGATTTGTACATAGATGGGAGCTGGAGAAAAATAATCTTCAACGGCTTCTTTGATGGCCCCGGACAACCCAACGAAGAAACTTCCAAGTGTTTCTCCTAGGACAGAAAAGGCACTTGAGAGGATTCTGACGTCCAATTCGACATCCACCATGGAATCTCTGTAGAATTTGTAGCAATCGTCTTCTGTTTTGACAAACATACTCGAAAATGACTCCATTGCGGCCGTGAAGTAGCTCTTCGGGGCACAAGGGTGTTCTCCTCTCCTCAGGTCCTGGGCCAGTCTTCTCGCCATCGCTTCTTTGTACTTCTTGTTCACAGTTCTCGCAACTTCAGCCACGTAGAATCCACAGAAAAGCATTAATAACATGGCTTTTCGGTTTTTAAAAATACCGTAATGGAAAACAACGAAAACAATAATGATCGCGTTGGCCCCGGCGAGGTAAGGCACGAGTCCTCGAAGACGGACGACGATCGGGTTTTCTCGAACTTCCCCGACTTCCGAGATGAAGGTTTTCATTTCCAGTTGCAGACTGGCTTTGAGGACATCATTAGGCTCAGGTTCGGCGAAGAATCTCCGGAGAATGTTGATCCCGTTTCTGGTCAAAGTTACGTCGCCTCGTTTGAAGACGTAATCCTCGAGAGAAATGTCGACGTTGATTCCTTGGAAGATGTCAGAAAGAAGAAGTTTAGTGAAATTCTCGTGTTTCTTGTGTAGCCTAGATTCCAGTTCTTTTACATGGCTGCTTTTCTCATACAACGCCTGAAAAGCGGATTTTCATATATAAAAGTGCAAAATTCTACATAAAAATCATCCCAAAATCATTTTTATATCAATTTCAAAGAAGTTAAGAATTAAAATACTTTTAAAAAAATACAGTTCAAAAATATGAAATTTTATAGAATTACGAAATCGTTATTTGAAACCAAATTTTTGCAGATTTCGAAATTCCCAAATTACCGCCGCACGAGGTAGAAAACCTCCCGTCTTCCTTTTAAGATTAATTTTCATATATGGACGTCCTCATGAACATCGAAAAAACCACAACATAGAAGCTTTGTCAAAAATTAAAATATTTTGACTATTGTACAATTTTAAAAATTAAAAACAAACATTTTTTGGAATTTTTGAACAATAACCCAGAGTGTTCGAGGAAGTTAGAATTTTCGATTTCATATATCAATTTTAAAGAGCTTTGACAAATTTCGAAATTTTTACGTAAAAGTTGAGCAAATTTCAAAGTTTTTATATAAAATTTTTCGATTTTTTAATAAAATCTTAAAAATTTCGAAATATTATAAAAATGTTGAAAGATTTCGGAATTTTTATGTAAAAATTTAACAAATTTCAAAGTTTTTATATAAAATTTTTCGATTTTTTAATAAAATTTTGACAAATTTCGAAATATTGTAAAAATATTGAAAGATTTCGAGATTTTTACGTAAAAATTTAACAAATTTCAAAGTTTTTATATAAAATTTTTTGATTTTTTAATAAAATCTTGAAAAATTTCGAAATATTGTAAAAATTTTGAAGATTTCGAAATGTTTTAAAAGGTTAAGATGGAAATTTCTGGAAATAAAACCTACATTTTTATATTTTTCAAGTTCTTCTCCGCAGTCACAACGGCAGTTCCGTCTCAATTCAAGATTGCCAACTTCGAAGGGGTCGTTCGGGTCGACCCAATTGCTCGTGTCAACGGCTAATTCCGGATCTGTGGCTACACTCAGAAGCAAAAAAGAAAAGCCGTTCGTCAGAAGAAAAATAAACTTAAACATTGGAAGAATTTCCTCATTGAATAAAATGGACTTTTTATTCAAAGGTTTAGCCTCGAGCACAGCACGCGTTTTCCCCTTTAAGTCTTATCAAAGCAAAACAAAGTTGGTCTTAATTCCCCCCGGAGCCGTCTTCGGACCAAAGCGAGTAGAAAGCAGTCTCAATTGCCAAATTTGTTCAAAGAAGAAGGAGCGATTTTCGCTCTCTCTTTCCAAAAAAATTATGAAATATACCTCTTTTTCGTGTCGAGAAAATTTAAACCGTGCACTGATCACGGACAGTCGTTCAGCTGTTACCCGTTTTCTCTTGCAGCTACCAGTCAAATCATCAACGACCATCAGCGCGCAGTGTTCGGTCGGTCGGTCGTTTTCACTCGTTGAAAAATCAGGGTCTTGTTTGTCCGCCACTTTACGGTTTTTTTCTTTTCGCTCTAGCCCGACGTTTTGGCTTTTGTTGATTTGTCAATTTTGTCTAAAAGACAGCGGCTATAATCGACCAATTTGAAATAGAGAGGACAGTTTTGACTGCGCATTTGTATTTCTACCATGTATTCCAATCCTGGCATTTATTATTGGCGTTATTTCTGGCGCCATTTTCTATTTCGAAATTTTTTTGAGTTTTTTGTTGATTGATTCATCTTTATCCTTGCCACGTGAATCCATTTTTCTTGACATGTTTAATGGTGTTTTTTGAGTACTCTTGAGAATTTAGATTGCTTAATATCTGAATTTCAATATTTTTAGGCCAATCTGAGCCGCATGTTCGTGATGCATGCAGCTAACAGCCATCCTGAACCTTGCAGGTAATTTTTTAATTTTTTATATATAAACTTTTTATAACATTTTTTCCTCATTATTCGCATTCCACGCGTTCCGCGAGGGTTATCAGCGGGACAGCAGTTGCTTGTTTTGATCATTGATTGAAGCAAGATTCGAGGATTAATTTTTTTATCATTTTTAATTTTTTCAGTTCTGATTTGGCCTTGATGGAGCAAGTTCCCGAGGAAGTTGCTGAAATCGCTATCAAGTACGAATTTCATTGGAGTTCTAGGAGTTTCCAGAAGGATGTCTCGGATCTACATCGACGAATCAAGGCAGAACTGGTGAAGCAGATGAAACTAAAAGAAGCAGCTCTTAAAATCGAGGTTTGATATATGAATTTAGTTATTTTCACAATTAATAATTTCTAGAAGTTATCTAAAGACAGAAAGCAACTGGAAAAAGCAAAGACGGAAGTCAGAGATCTTTGTGATGTTATCAGTGAAATGCAAGAAGACCTTCAAAATTTACAAATGTACATGACTGGAGGTGGATGTGGTGAGTCATTACGGATGTTTTTGTTTTTCAAATTTGGCCACTTTTCCAATTTGACGTCGGGGAGAATTTTGTTTTATCCAACTCAAAAGTATAAAACCATGTTTGGGTTGCTATCGTCAATTCCCAAATGACTCAGCGTGCTTTGACTCCCGGAAAAAGTAGGGCAGAGATTGATTTTGGCAGCATTAGAGTGAATTGAATTTTTATATTTCGGAGGGGAGAAACTAATCGGTTATGGATAAAGGGACACAGATTTCATAATTGAATTCCCAGTAATTTAATTTTGGAATTAAAACTACGCTGTGTTGCTCCTAAAATCTAGTATCGATTAATTGGTAGCTTAAATAGAGATTGCACAAAATTTGTTGACTTGGATTGGGAAGCCTCTGTTTGGATAGCGCAGGAGTGCACGTAAACGGTATTGAATAATTGGAAACGTCCGAACGAATTAAATAGAGGATTAATAAACTACACTGTTTTTGATTGAATTAATCTTTTTGTCAAAGAAAAATCCCGACAAATTTGATTAATATTTTTCAGATGCGGAAGAAATTGTGACGAATCCCAACGGCAATGGAGACGAAGCAAAGGCGGAGGACTCGCGAGTGGCGGCTCTTCAGAAGGAACTGCAAAAAGAATTGAATGTAAAAGAGGGACTTGAGCGGTTCTTTAAAAGTGATCGGAACCCTTCCGCATATAATTTCAAGTGGCAAGAGAATTCGAAGCAGTTGTATGAAGATAACAAGGCGAAAATTTCGTTTTTAAGAATGCAAATTGAGAGATTGCAATTGCAAGAACATGCAACTACAAACAATGGAGGTGAGGATTTGAGTTATTTGATTGTACTGATTGGGGTATTAGATTTAGCCAATTTTCAATCAAAGTCTGATGCTATTGTTGATGATCTTCTTTATCGACTTCATCGTGAGATGGCATTGATGGATGGTGCCTTGAACATGCTGAGAACAATGAAAGAAAACAAAAAACCGGCAGATAAAATGTTTAAGGAGTTACACGATGCTGTAACTCAGTCAGAAGAGAAAATAGATCTTATCCGATTGTCGTTGAAGAAGTATCTAGATAGTCTTCCAAGTGAATCACCAAAGCGGGTGTTGATTAAGAAAGAAATGGAAAATAGAATAGACAGATTTTCTCCACCATCTTCTTTACCACCTGTTCCACATGGCGAGACTCCAAGAAGCTCGAGATTATACGAAAGGAGAAGTGTTGCACCACCTCCATCACTTGCTGTAAGTGGAAAATTGGAAGTTAGGATTTTGGGATGTCAAAGTTTATTAATGGATATACCTGGAAGACCTCAAAGAGGAGAATATGGTGCTGTATCGGGAGGAAATTCTTATTCTGATTCAGGAAAATATAGATCAGCAAAATCAATGCAAAGACAATACAGGTTGGTTTTTTGGGAATTATAGATTTTTAATATTGTGGTTTTTTCGGTGATTTTTTTGCACTTTCTAACTAGTTTTAAATTGGGAATTATTGTATGTAATTTTGGACTTTTTTGGCATGGAATTTTGATGTTTTTAGATTTGGAAACAATTGAAATAAGGTAATCAGGTCTGGGTATGAAATTAGAAATAATATTGGTTCACAGAATCTGGAAATTTAGAATTTGGGAACCTGATTACCTTGGGTAATTTTTAAGTTTAGGAACTTCTAAATTTGTGCCGAAAAAGTGCAGAATTATATGAAATAGATCTTGATTATTCACTTTTAATCTGAAAGAAAAACAATTCCTTCAGGAAAGATTCTCTGATTTTCAACCCTTTTGCTTCCCGAAGCAGTAACAACGCCTCTATTCGACCAGTTGATGGTGATATGTCAGTTTTTCACTTTCTGTATCTATTCCCCTTTTCGAAAGAGCACAATGGATGTGTTTTGTACTTTTTGTTTTTATGTAGTAGTTCTGTGTTTGGAAGTTGCGTCATGACTTGTGGAATTTAATTGTTGTTTTCAGTCAAAATACTCGAGGTTCTCAATCGGATGAAGTGTACGCTGTTCTGAAGGTTGATGGCCATTCGGTGACGCAAACTGAATCTCATTCCCCAGGAAAACAATGCTGGGATCATCGGGCAACTGTTAATTTGGATAGAGTAAGTGTACTTGATTATGATTGGTAGGTATGGGAATTTGCAGATGAAAGAACTGGAGATTGAAGTATATTATCGAGATCATCGTTCGATGTGCGCTTTTGCTGTTATTAAACTTGGAAATTTAATTGAAAAACAAGAGAAAAAGGATTCTACAGGACTTGTTGTACCTCTTGAACCTCAAGGAACAGTTTTTATTGAATTTAACTACTTTGATCCTGTTGTTAGTAGAAAACCGAAATTGGAACGGCAAAGGAAATTGTTCAGAGTTAAAGAAAGAAAAGAAATGACAGCCGCGAAAAAACAAATGGGTGTAGCTGCATGGGGAAGAGTGTTGAAGAACGGTGGTGGATCTAATTCGCCAACAAGAGAACCCATAACAAGTCCAGCAGGTATGAGTCCATATGGAAGTAGACAAAGTAGTACATTACCTCATAAGTTATCAACACAATCAAGTTATGAAAGTCCTAATTATTCAACAAAACCTCCTATTGATGGTATGAGTCAAAGTGTATATGCAGCACAAAGTAAAATAGCAGCTGAGATAGTGGAAAGAAATATAAATCAAAAAATAGGTATGTCACCAGAGGAATTGAAACAACCTATGCCGGTGTCTGCGAGAAGACAATCAACGCCGAGTGCTAATAAGATTCAAGAGGGATCTCAAGAATATTCGTATGGGGATGAATTTACAACTCCTAAGAAGAAAAATTCGATCAAAAATGCTATACCAGATGGTGATGTTGGACATTCAAGAAGAACGTCAAAACAATTACCAATTGGTACATCTACAGGACCAGTCAGTGTTGATAATTTTAGATTAATATCGGTACTTGGACGTGGTCATTTTGGAAAAGTTATTTTATCACAATTTAAACCAACAGGAAAATATTATGCATTGAAAGTTTTGAAGAAAGGTGATATTCTGGCGAGAGATGAAGTTGAATCACTTATGGTTGAAAAAAGAATTTTTGAAATAGCAAGCAGAAAAAAACATCCATTCCTTGTTAATCTATTTGCAGGATTTCAAACAAGAGAACATGTTTTTTTTGTTATGGAATATTCAATGGGAGGTGATTTAATGCGGCATATCCATGATGACATATTTAGTGAAGAACGGGCTTGTTTTTATGCCGCTTGTGTATTGCTTGGTTTGGAGTTTTTACATTCTCATAAAATTATTTATCGGTGAGTTTTTAAATTTGTTATGTAATAATTGTTGTGATATTTTTACTAGTTTTTGAAATTTAGTTTTTTTGATTGCATTGATTTTTTTAAATTTGAAATTAGGATAAGTTTAGAAAAAGAAATATCACTGGATAATTATTATATGACTGAGAAATTAAAAATTGATATATGAAAATTAAATTTTTAGTGACTTGAAATTGGATAATTTACTATTAGATAAAGAAGGTTATGTTAAACTTGCTGATTTTGGTCTTTGTAAAGAAGGAATGGGACCATTTGATAGAACGTCGACATTTTGTGGAACTCCTGAATTTTTAGCTCCGGAAGTATTGACTGAAACGAGTTATACAAGAGCTATTGATTGGTGGGGACTTGGCGTTTTAATTTTTGAAATGCTTGTGGGTGAACCGCCGTTTTCTGGAGAAGATGAAGAAGAAATTTTTGATTCGATTGTAAATGATGATGTCAGATATCCTAGATTCCTGTCGATTGAAGCTATTGCCATTATGAGAAGAGTGAGTTTAATTTTAGAAGTTAAATTAAAGTTTTTTTTAGTTGATGAGAAAGAATCCTGAGAAGAGAATTGGAGCTGGTGAAGAAGATGCTGCTGAAGTTAAGAGGCAGAGATTCTTTGGAGTGAGGATTTTAGTAATTTTTATATATGAATTGCGTTTTTTTAGATTATCAATCATGAATTTGACTCTTTATTGAGAAAAGAACTTCGACCGAAATTCATTCCTACAATTGTAAGTCGGGTTTTTATATGGATTTTTAGTTATTGATTATTTGCAGAAAAATCCGGAAGATGTATCTAATTTTGATGATGAATTTACTCGTGAAACTCCTCGTTTTTCACCAGCTAAAGATAAAAGAACAATAACAGATGCTGATCATCGTCTCTTCAGGGATTTTGATTTCTCAAATATTGATTGACACCCAAAGATGACAATTACGGATTTTAACGTGTGCCTAAAAATGTCTTGATATTAATCCATGGCCATTATTATTATTATTACGCATTTCAGTCTCAGAATAGGCGTGTCTGTTACTCTTTCATAATGATGGCAATATTTCCGTCCGTATTCAATGTTTACAATTCGATAATGAAACTTTGTAAAATTTTAAGCGAATTTAAATTTGTTTTCATCGATTTATATTTTTCGTTTTTTAATTTTTAATTTAATTGTTGGTAGATGACGACGGTGGAAGTGGATTCGGAAAATCCAGAAGTTTTTAAATCGAATTCGTGGTTTAATGTTGATCCGGCACTTCCGACGACAATGATATCCATAGGAGCGAATTTTATTTTGTCGAATATGTTTGTGTATGGTTTTACAGGAAATGCTAAAATGGCCTAGTGAGTGGTTTCATATATGGATTTTAATTTTTTAAAAATTTTAGTTTGGCGGGAGTATTGACAGTTCCGATATCGTTGTTTACTTGTGTATCTGCTGCTACTGAGGATTTTGAAAGGTGGAAGAAAATGAAAAAGTTGAGAGAAAGGAATATGCCGACGAAATTGATGCCGTATCCTTACAAGTTTGATTGGACGGAATACGAGGCGAAGATGATGAGGCAGCAGATGCAGAGGGCTGCGGATGATCTCAGTGGAACTGCAAAAGATTAGGATCGAATAAAAGTTGTTTAATTTGTGGATTTGGACAAAAATGAGGAAAATGATTAAGATAGTTGTGGATATAGAGGAGATTTTTTGCAGTAAAAAGGTTTTCTTTTGTTGGAAGATCCCTTTCCGAGGGTAAATGTCGGAGTTGTCGATTTTCGAATCGGTTTTGAATTAATTTCAGTTTGAAAATCGGAAAATTCGAACTGGAACCGGATTAATTTGATTCAAAAACTCGATAGCTTTAGTTAATATTGTAAGTTTTTGCTGAGTAGGTAATATTTGACTATTTTTCACAACAGTTAAGGAAATGAATAAAAACATTTCCATAATTTATTTACCCTAGTTTTACACATATAAGCACAGGTTCGTACGCGAAAAAAATTGCAAAAAGTTGATCGAGACCCGCAGTGCTTATACGCGAACGCATTTATATGCGCAAAATTAGGATATTTTTTGCGTGAACGGATAAAATATAAGAGGAAGAAATATAAGGCATGAGATAAGTTACTAATTATGTGTGGAAATCGACTTTTGGGATTAAACTTAGGCATCTAGGCCATGATGATAACAACACTATACAAGATTTTCGGATATCATAATTGGTTTAATATTTTTCCATCTTATATTTCTTTCTACTGTCTAAAGATCTGTGAATGGAAAAAATATAAAAAGAAGAAATATAAGGCATGAGATAAATTACTAATTATGTGTGGAAATCGACTTTTGGGATTAAACTTAGGCATCTAGGCCATGATGATAACAACACTATACAAGATTTTCGGATATCATAATTGGTTTAATATTTTTTCCATCATATTTTTCCATTTTATATTTCTTCCTACTACCATTTTTGAAATACTGAGGAAAATATATTTCGTTCTTAATGTTTATAAATCCATAACTATGTTCAACAATAAAGCAAACAATTTACATTAACTATGAGAACATGCAAAATGAATCCACATGAATCAGGTTCTGTGGATCTTAATTGTAGCGTTTATAGGTACTAATTTTCCTCCGTATAAGGAGGAATCAGTTCTTTTGTCTCCATTGACATTTCATCTGTAGGTGATGGGTTTTCGGTTTTAGTAGAATTTATATGTTCAACTTGGATCTTGGTATCAATACGGTCTACATGGATAATATCTTCTCTAGAGATTTGAGACTCTTCCAGACTAGTATTTACCTGGGTCATATTCAGTTGATTACTTTTAGTCTTTGTTTTGTCATCGGCACCTAGTTGACTGCTAGAATCACTAGTTTCACTTCCGTTAAGCCGGATGTAAGGCTTAACCTCTCCACTGAGGACCTGAAGAGCGTGGACGGCAGCTCCGGTGGCAGTTATGATCTCCAGTTGTCCGTCTATGACCATTTCTGCCTTAGGGAACCGTTTTTGAATCCATTTTCGAAGAAAAGGGATTCTACAAGTTCCTCCGGCCAAGAAGACAATGTTTACATCATACAATAAAGATTCGTAGTATCTACGTTCTTTTGGTATTCGCCGATCCTCCCTTTGATTTGGAAGCGGATACTGTTTAAATGTATCATAATATTCACCGTATTTAAAACAATCCCTTAATTTACTTTCAAACCATTCCTTTGTAAACTCGATAATTCCTTCCAGTTGTGGATAGATTTCTGACAAATCGAATCTGAAATCAAGTATTTCTGTATTCATCAAAATGATCATTTTCACTCACTCTGATTTCTCTTGAAAAGAAAGTTCACATTTGATCTTCTTCGCTACTTCCATGATTCTTAGTTGTATATTACTTTTTAATTTTTCCGGAATTGATTCTTTTAGTTTTTCGATAATTATATTGTCAACAATCCTTCCAGGATATTTTGTATCGCAATCTGATTCTAGTTGTTTGATGCAGGTTGCATATACTTTTCCTTCATGTTCCAAAAATTCAAAGATTTTGCAAATACATGTCCCTCCTCCGATATCAAAGATAACTATTTGCATTCCGGGTTTGATCATTTCAGAATATTTCTCATCGGATAAATAATACAAGAGATCAGCGTGGGTCTCTTCGATGATGTCAATTACTTCTATATTAACCAATTTTGCTGCTTCAATGACATCGGAAATCATAGAATCAGGTGAGTCATGGGACTTGAAATATCTTGGAACTGTGATGACTGCCTTCTTCACAGAATTTCCATTATTAAATACATCCTGATATTCACTTGCTGCTTTTGCCATCTTTTCCAGAAAAATTGCGTTGATCTTTGATAGGGAAAAATCTTCCAAACCTTGACAAGTTTGTGATCCTAAATGTGGCTGTTCTTGTTTGAAACTAAAGTTGAAAGGCAATACTGAGTGTTTTGAGATATTTTCTCGATGTTCTTCATTGTACAGAAGTTTTGCGTCGAATATGACATGATCAGGTTTGGTTCTGAGTCTTCTGACCGCTGCTTTTCCAAATAAAGGTTTCCCTTCATCAAAGGAGACTACAGATTCTGTCCAGAGGTCTCCAGGAGAAGAGTTATCAAATGGAATAACATGGATTTCTCTGTTTCTAGAAACAGCCAAAACGGATCTAGTTGATCCGAGATCGATTCCCATGATGTCTGTTCTTGGTTCATATTTTCTGACTGATCTTGGGACATGAATAAAACCCCAGTCTTCAACTCTGTATGGTGGGGGATCATTTTCACACTCATTTTCTATTTCAATTATTATAGGAACTTCCAGATCAGAAACTAAATTTCTAGCCAAAACAAGTTCTTCCAAAGACACAAGTTGAATAAAATTGACACTTTTTAAACTACGGTTGTCCAATTGAGGACCATACAATTCATTAATCTTCTCTCGACTGTCATCAAAAATAACATGAAATGGACTGCCTTGGAGATTGAACATCTTCTCAATGTACTCGAAATCAATACGTTTGTCAATTTTGTATTCTCTCCAGTCTAATTCTCTCCATGTCAATTTTCTTTCGGTAGTTCCTGTACATTTGTTTAAAATTATTCCATCAGAATAAAACCAAAGAATGAAATCTCCGACCGAGTATTCGGCTTTTTCAGTCAAATACCATTTAAAATCCAGTTCGTCCTCTGTAACAAAGCGAACTATATTACCATATTTCTTAAAATCATCGTCTTTAAAATCATTCAATTCAGTTGACACCGTGTGAAGATTATCTGCAACGACGATAATTCCAATATCATTATTATATGTTGTAATCACTTCATCAACAATTTCAAGAATTGATGTATTCTCAGATCGGAAGTAATTAAGCGTCTGTTTTGTTTTAACGCTATAAATACCGATTTCAAATTCTGTAGACCTCTTAGTAATACCGCAAGCAATAGGATGTTGAAAAAGTTTAATATAAGACTCGACTTCCCCATTAAAGACCTGAAGAGCGTGGATGGCAGCTCCAGTGGCAGTGATGATCTCCAGTTGTCCATCTATGATCATTTCTGCCTTAGGAAACCATTTTTGAATCCATTCTCGAACAAAAGGGATTCTACAAGTTCCTCCGGCCAAGAAGACAATGTCTACGTCATTAAATGGGTCATTCTTTTTTTCTAACTTTCTTTCTCCTTTACATCGATCCTTCCTTCCAGTTGGAAGTGGATACTGTTTAAATACCTGGTAGTAGGTATCATATTCAAAAGAAATTTTCAATTGCTCTTCAAACCAGTTCTTTGTGAATTTGATAACTCCCTTTAAATCTGAATCGATATCAAGTAAATCGAACCTAAAATAAAGTTTGCTTATTTACCAAAGTAACCTCCCTACTCACTCTACTATCTCTTGAAAACACAGATCATGTTTAATTCGTTTTGCGGCTTCCAATATTGTTAGTTTCACATTATTTTTCAAGTCTTCTGGAATTGCTTTCTCTAGTTTTTTAATAATTATATTATCGATATCTCTTCCACAACATTGCACGTCGAAAGGCGTATCTTTTTCTTTAATACAGGTTGCATATACTTTTCCTTCATGTTCTGAAACTTCATAGATTCTGCAAATACAAGTGCTTTCTCCAATGTCGAAAATAGCAATCTTCTTTCCTGGTTCGATCATTTCAGAATACCTTTTATTAGACAAATAGTAGAGAAGATCAGCGTGGGTCTCTTCAATGATGTCTATCACTTCTATATTAGCCAACTTCGCTGCTTCAATAGCACTGAAGATCATGCAATTTGGGTTATCTTTTTCATTTTGATATGCATAATATCTTGGAACCGTAATGACCACTTTCTTTAACGAGTCTTCATTGTTGAATACATCCTGATATTCACTTGCTACTTTTGTCATTTGTTCTAGAAAGATTGAATTGATCTCAGCAAGAGAAAATTCTTTTAAGCCTTGACAGGTCATTGATTCCAAATATGGTCCCTGTTGTTTGAAACTAAAGTTGAAAGGCAATACTGAGTGTTTTGAGATATTTTCTCGATGGTTTTCATTACACAGAAGTTTGTGATCGAAAATAACATGATCAGGCTGGGTTCTGAGTCTTCTGACCGCTGCTCTTCCAATAATCGGTTTCTCTTCATCAAAGGAGACTACAGATTCTGTCCAGAGGTCTCCAGGAGAAGAATTGTCAAATAGAATAACATGGATTTCTCTGTTTCTAGAAACAGCCAAAACAGATCTAGTTGATCCGAGATCGATTCCCATGATGTCTGTTCTTGCTTCATATTCTTGAACCTGTTTCGGGATGTGGATGAAATTACAATCTTCAATAATATAATTTTTAGGAGTGTTTTTATAAGATGATTTAATTTTAACTAAGATAGGAATCTCTGGGTTAGAAACTAAATGCCTGGCGAAAGTTGATATCTTTGAATCTATTTTGTCAATAAAGTTGATACTTTTGAAATTGTATTTGTCTAATTGAGAGCCATATAATCGACTAACCTCATCCTGACCATCATTAACACGTTGACGACAATGTCCGACAATGTTGTCGGACAACCCTAGATAAATGATTTTTGCGCACTTAATGAAAATTAAATGGTATTATATTAACCAGTAGGGTGACTAATATCTGTAGCTGGCATGGTCCCGCGAGATCGTATTTCACAGCTATTTTATTTACACCTAAAAAAATACAACTCAATAACAAAAAACTAAGGACTAGAACAAGATTTATGCCTAGTCTGGAAGCATTCCAAACAGATGAAGCACTGGCAGACACTGCACTGAGTTCTAGATTTCCTGGCATAGGTCTTGGCGTGTGTGCGGCCATATTGATCAGTCAACTTACGATAACAGCTTCGGCAGTATCTTCGTTGGTTGCCCTTGAGGTCTGATCTTTCAATCAGCTTTCTTTCTTTCGCCTGACTAGGTGAACTGTTTTCCTCCAAGTCCATCAACTTCTTAGCGATGTCAATCTTGAAGTCGTTGAACTGCATACTATTCCTTTGAGTGTAGAGTATCCAAGCATTGACAAGAGCAGTCTGTGTCACCAGATGGAAGAAAAGTCTCATATACCACTTGGCCGTCTTCCTGACGAAAGGTGTATACGCCGCCATTTGGTCACTGAGGTCGACAAACCCTTTCATCTTATTATAATCTTCCACAACCAACGGCTTCTTTTCGCTATTCCAGGATCCATCGTGTTTTGTCGAGAGCATGAAGATATCCCTCTTGTCCTTCCATTTCAGACGAAACGGTCGATAACAGCATCTTCACTCCAGGATTCTTCTTCATCATCCTCACTCTCAGCGTCCTCGTCCTCGGATGAATCAAATTCCACTGGTAAAACCAATGCTTGTGTAGCGGCTTCATCTTCAGGCAAGGGTCCGTCTTCATCGCTTTCTATCAACAAATTATCGAAACTGGTATTCAGCTCGACGAAGTCGTCGTCGGAGACATGCATTATTAGGTTGAAGATTGATTGCAGCTCCTGATCAACTCAGAGTATTTATAGTTTTCAAGCTCTGGAGCCTGGAAAGATCTCGAAAATCCTATAGGCGCCTATCACCTTCCAGAAGTTTCCATACTTTACTTGAATACCAACGAGAATTTTTCAGAATATTCTGGATCATTGGTATTTCGAAATTACTAATTAATAATTTTTTAAAACTATATTTTTAAAATTAGGTAAGAAAAACTTTTTTCTGGGACAATGTCCGACAACGCTGTCAGACATTTTCCAGGCAGAAAAAACACGCGTGGTCCCAGGCGGCGGACACGCAAAAATTCGCTTTGTCGTCAACGTGTTAAACACAACATGAACTTGGTTCATTTTGAAACAGAACATTTTTTCAGCATATTCGAAATCAACAAATTCAGGTTGTTGATATACTTTCTTCTCCAAATCTGTCCATATCATCCTTCCTTCAACAGCAGTTGTGCATTGATATACGGTAATATTAAGTTTGTCTAAAAATATACCAAGCCTATTTTCAAAGAAAATTATTAACTCCCCAACAGAGTACTTAATATTTTCTCTCAAACAATAGTTAAAATTTAATTCTTCTTTTGTAGCGAGATAAACTAGATTACCATATTTCTTAAAATCGTCTTTGAATTCTTCCAATTCACCTGGTTCTGATTCAGGATCATTTGCAACGACGATAATTCCAATATCATTATTATACGTTGTAATCAGTTCATCAATAATTTCATAAATAAAGCTGTTTTTGGAATACCAATAACCGAACCCCTTTTTTGTTTTAATATTATGAATGTCGATGCTATAGGGAGTAGAATGTCTAGTAATAGCACAAACAAAAGACATTTTGTTGAAGTGAAAGACAAAAATTAACGACTTTTTCTAGTAAACATCAATGAAACCTGTTTATCGATTAAATGCTAAACATTCTAATGCATGCCTCAACATGCTTCATTCTCCTTATCATTCCCCTCGTTTTATTCTTGTCCATCAGACATTACTCTAAATAACATTTAGAGACTACAACATAAGCATTATTTCTTAACTATGATTTATAAAATTGAATATCACTTGATGAAATTACCAAAATTTAAATAAAATAAATAACAACAATCTTAAATCATACTAAATAAAAGTGGAATATAATTCGAGAATAGAAAAACTTTTTAAATGAAATTTTAAAAGATATTTATCTTCATAACCTCGATTCCCGACCGAAGACCGGCAGCTAGAAGCCTAGTCCGCAAGCTACTTGTAAGCTATAGAAGCCTAGCCCGCAAGCTACTTGTAGGCTAAAGAAACGAAGCCCTCTGGATATCTCTCATTAGAGGCCCGGTTGACCAAAAACAAGCTAGATGATAAGAAGAATCCCAAGGTCCTAGGAACAGAAGACTCGCACCCACGCACGCACCGACGGATGAGTTGGATCAAAGGTACAAGGAGTTTAACTTTAGTATTATTTGTGAACTTTGAATGTGCGATATAGGAATAAATAGAATTTATCTTCATATTTAAATTTCGACCGATTATTGTGATGTAAAAACAAGAATTATTTTAAAAAATCAATGTTTCTAGTAGTTTTGATTTATTTTTTAATTTCAGGAGATTTTGATTCTGAAAAGAAACGATATTTCAGTTGTCGTGGATCAGATAAATTCTAATATAATTTTTAAATATTTTTTTATATATTATATCGAGACGAAATGTTGAGATAAAATATTACGAATTATTCGATTCCAGATATACAAAAATTAAAACAAGAACATAACGTAGTCTGATTAGAGTAATCTTCCGCAACATATTCGTCTAACAATAAATAAGTTTAGCAGTGATGTAAAATATGAAAAAAAACTAGTTCATAAATCTTCAAAATTCGATTTTTCAAAAATAAGTTTATCTTACGACAACCGTGTTTCTAGTAACGATATAAAGCAAAAAAAACATCGATCTCGAAGTTTCCGAATTAGATTCTTCCACGATAAATTTATTTTATAAGTATCCTTTCAATGATAAAAAAATTTATTATTTATGCTTAAAAATCTATAAATATATTCAGCAATACAATAGCAATTGACATTGAGAATAAAAGTAAAAAATAAACCTTTATTGAATACTGTAGCTATTGTTTTTATTTTCGTGCAAGCGGATGTAAAGCTCGACTTCCCCACTGCGGACTTGAAGAAATAACCAGAATATCAGGGACTGTGGAATACTGCAGGGCATTAATGAGACTCAGTTGTGATTGTGTGAAATTTTATATAAGGAAGCTTGCCTAAAATATGTAAGGTTTACATGGTGCTTTTCTGGGACCCTCCTTCCCCCTGTAAGGCTTACATATTTTAGACAAGCTCCCTAAATTAAAAAAAAGTTAAAATAACTTATAAGGAAACTTATTTAAAATATATAAGACTTACATGGTGCTTTTCTGGGACCCCCTCCCCCTGTAAGGCTTACATATCTTAGACAAGCTCCCTAAATTTAAAAAAAGTTAAAATAACTTATAAGGAAACTTATTTAAAATATATAAGGTTTACATGGTGCTTTTCTGGGACCCTCCTTCCCCCTGTAAGCCTTACATATTTTAGACAAGCTCCCTAATAATTTTTATCTATGTCTTATCGTTTTAATAAAGATCATTATTAAAATAATTTCACTTTTTATCCTAATACAAATACTAATTATTAAATTTGATTTTCTACTTTTTCTATACATTTCAACATGTATGTTGAAATTCAGCAAAAATGAAATGTATGCAATAGTATTAGTCATTATTGAAAAAATTCAAATAGTTTCATCAATACTAAAGTCTATAAAACAGTCGACATCAAAATCCGCAGTTTACTCACGATATTTAGACAGATTGATCAACATCAAAATTAAATGAAAATCCGCAGTTTGCCTGCAACATTTAGACACATCAGTCGAAATAAAAGTGAAATTCGCAGTTTGCGTGCAACATTCCGGCAGATTAACATTGATCTCTTTATATTTATAAAAATTTCGAAATTAAATAAAAATCCAGTTCTCTTACAACATTCAAGTGATTCATTCGACATCAAAGTAAAAGTAAAATTCGCAGTTTGCTTGCAACATTCGTGCAGATTAACATTGATCTCTTTATATTTATAAAAATTTCGAAATTAGATAAAAATCCAGTTTACTTACAACATTCAAATGATTTACTCGATATCAAAGTAAAAGTAAAATTCGCAGTTTGCGTGCAACATTCGTGCAGTCTAACCTACTCATTTGTTGTTCAAAAATTTGACTTTAATGTCGACTGTTTCATAAAACTAGACACAGATTGATTAATCGTAATCTTATTTCGCAATTCTAATATGATTCATTTTATGTGATCAAGCTCCACCTTACTTTATCGGTCCCAAACTCTGCTCAAAACTTGACAAATTGTAAACAAAAAAAAGTTTCTTTGGTTTTTCTCGCGCAAAGGACTGTCCGATTCGCTGTTTGTTCACCATCTGTTTTGAATTTTTTTTATTTTTATTTTCGTTTTTTGAATCACGTCCCATTTCCCGGTTTTCCTCCGAACAAAACCGACGTTCCTGTCCAATTTTTATTTTTATTTTTTATTTTTTTTATTTTTTTTATTTTTCTATTAAAGTTACAATTTTAAATAAAATTAATTTTCAAATTTTAGGATCGACGTAAATTCGAAATTTTGAAAATGGTAAGATTTTCAATTTTGTTTGATTGAAATCTTAAGTTTCTTTTGATCTTTGAAAATGCGCTTTGGTAAACAAAACTTATAAAAATAAAAGTTTATTTAATTGTTATCTTTGATTCTTATTGAAACTCAAAGTTACTATCCAAAAACAACTCCAATGAGAGAAATGGATAATGTCTAATCGCAACTTTTCAAGCACTATTAGTTTTTCGTTTTTGAATAGTGACTTTAACAGGTCCAATGAACATTTGGATAGTGACTGAGAAGATGAAATCTTGTTTAAAAACGGACACTATCTAATTTTTCATTGGAGCTGATTTTTGGATAGTGACTGAGAAGATGAAATCTAGTTTAAAAATGAACACTATCCAATTTTTCATTGGAGCTGATTTTTGGATAGTGACTGAGAAGATGAAATTTTAATTAGAAATGAACACTATCCAATTTTTCATTGGAGCTGATTTTTGGATAGTGACTGGAAAAATCAAATCTTAATCAAAAATGAACACTATCTACTGATTTTATTCGAGGAATATTCTAGTAACTTCGACAGCTTCAATAAACATTTGGATAGTGACTGGAAAAATCAAATTTGAATCGAAAGTGAACACTATCCAAGTGTCTTGTTGGAGCTGTAAAAGTCACTATCCAAAACCAACTCTAATAAAAACATGGATAATGTCCGATTTTAACTGAAATCAAGTTTTCAGTCACTATCCTAAAAAGAGCTCTAGTAAAAAATAATGACTGATTTCGACAATCCCCGTATTTACTTAGACATTATCCATTTTATTGAAATCTTATTTTTTAGCTTCAAATATGAGTCAAAAATTTCATCATTTTTTATATTTTTTTTTGAAAATGACTCACAATAAAAACTTTTATTTTTTATAGATCTTAAATTTTCCGTTTTCAGGCCCAATTTCAAGGTCCTGCGATTCCTGTTCCTTTCACGTCCAAACTGACCCAACATTTACAACCTGGCCAAACTTTGTTCGTTCAAGGAAAAATCAACGATAATGCTGAAAAATTTCAAATTAATCTTCTTTCTGGGACTCCTGTAATCGATCCCAACAGAGGTTCCGTCGCTCTTCACATTGATGTCCGTTATAATGAAGGAAAATTTGTCTTCAATTCTCTCCACGAAGGTCAATGGGGAAAAGAAGAACGAGAATCCATCGTCTTCCAGAAAGGCCAAGATTTCGATCTTCGAATTCGTGCTTTAGATGACAAATTCGAAATTCTCGCAAATCAAAAAGAACTTCATGAATTCAAATACCGTATCCCCTTAGAATCCATTGATTTTCTAAATGTAAAATTTCTTTAATCCTATTTTATTTCATTCAATTTTCCAGATCAACGGAGACATAACCCTATCCGGAGTCCACTGGGGTGGTCGTTACTTCAAACTCCCCTTCGAAACCCAATTTCCCCTGGGGCATCTGAATGCCGGAGACCGAATTCTCCTCTACGGAATGCCTACAGGAAAACGATTCGAAGTAAACTTCATCGGTCAAAACGGAGATATCCTTTTCCATTTCAATCCCCGATTTAACGAAAACGCCATAGTCCGCAATTCCTGCATTGGTGGAACCTGGGGCAACGAAGAACGCGAAGGTTCATTCCCCTTCAAAAAAGACATCGCATTCGATTTAATCATCGTCAACGAGCCATACTCGATCCAAATCCTCATCAACAACCAACGTTACGGAACTTTTGCCCATCGTACCCAGAATCCAGGTTTCGACTACGCCGGCATCAAAGTCGACGGAGATTTAGAGCTCACCGGACTGGAATTCAGTCATCCTTAAAAATCTTGGTTAACAATTAACCTCTACAGTAACCCATGTAATCACTGAAATAAATAGATTTCTGTTTTTAAAAAAGTTCTACTATCATACTGTAGAAATACAACCTTCATCTATGCATTACTTACACAGAAAATTCTATTCTGACGAGCAAAACAGCCACCTATCATCAATGCTCCTTCACTGAGTAGCTTTCTGAGCCGGATCAGTCACACAAATCGTGTAAACAGGTTTTCCTGAAGAATCAGTCCCAGATTTAACCTTTTGTCCATGCAAAAGGAACGGTTGTTGCAAATCATGTCGACAATTACTCCATCCTTGACCAATTCCTAAAAATCCAAACACTAATTCATATATAAAAAACCAAAATTTACCAATTCCAGTTCCTAACCAAACAGGAAAAGTTTTTCCTTTAAACAAAGCTACAGAAGCAACCACACCAATCGCCACTCCACCAGCAATTTTCAACAAAGAATCAGCAAAACAGCGATCAATTTTCGTTCCAAGTTCATCTTCCGATCGTTGAGCCATTTCTAAACTAAAAAAAACATTCAAAAATTTTAAAAATTTAAAAATTCACAAATATCCAAGGTTTATAACCTTTCTTTTTTCCAGTAATTAAAATAATCAAATCCAAATTTCACTCCAATAAATTAAAATTTAACCATTAATGCACTAAAATCATCCCATCCATGAGGCACTTTGATGACTCTCAATCGTTACTGAAAACAACAAAAATTCAAGATAGCACACCCGTGCAAAAATCACATCTGCAAGTATAAAAAAGACTCTAAAAATTAAATTTGAAACTGTATCCGTCTCCACCTCCAAAGTGAAATCCTTGTCCTCCAAACGGATGACCATGAAAACCATTGAAAGGATTATGTGCATGTTGTTGAGCTTCTGGATCAAGAGGATCAATACCTTGATCAAATTGACGTCGTTTCTCCTCATCTGCTAAGACATCTTTCGCCGCAGCAATATCGATAAATTTATCTTGAGCTTTTCGTTTTTCATCGTCATCTTGGAAGTTATCCGGATGCCACTGTTGTGCCAGCTTACGATAAGCCTTCATAATTTCTCTCTTGTTAGCATTCCTACGAACACCAAGAATTTTATAATAATCCCGTTTCTTGGACTGTTTAAGAAGATTCTGAGCTCTTTGTAACCCTTCTTTGGCTTTTCTATTGCCTTCATGAGCATTAAGTGCTTTCTGAAAGTCCTCCACAGCTGAAAAGAGATATTTTTAAAGACATCGTATAACTAAAAAAATCGCTATAAAATAAACACAAATTTCGGGGATTTTTAGAACTGAAAGCAATCTGCAATTTTACCCCTAAGCAATGGCTATTTTGCAATTAAAATTTCGAAAATAAATCCAAAAACTCCTGAATTAGGATATGCAGAATCCAAAATCATCTTTTAACCTTCTAAAATTAATCCCCATATATGAAGCTTAATAAATCTCCAAAAAAACACAACTATCTCTGGTAAAAACCAAGAATTAATTGATTTTAAATAATTTTATAAATGTTTAATACATCATGAGAGTGAGCTCCTAGCACGAAAGTCCCTGAGAGACTCGGCAGCTGTTTCACGTTGTACTTTATGACAAGACTTGACATACAACAAGCAGTTTCGGTATTTTGTACTTTAGTCCTAATGCTACAACAATCCCCAAAGTATCCTTCAGCAAACAAGTTATTTTCCTTATTAATAAAAAACAAACCTTTGTCAAATTGCTCATTAACAATATAAGCTTCAGCTCTGTCACAAAGCACATCGAGATCGTTTTCATCGCCGTATTTCAAAACTTCCGAACATTCGTTTATTGCTTCAGCAACATGTCCAGCTTGGAGATTACATTTGCAAGTTTGTCTCATCACATCTAGTTGAACATTATCGACATCCGTTTCGAACTGAAGAATCTGTTTAGCCTTATCTAGGCACTTTGTCCATTCTTCTTTAGCTACAAATTCATCAAGAGATTCGCGCATTTTTTGCAGTTTTTTCGCTTTTTTGTAGAATGGGAAACATTCCTTGTGATCCGGATTGAGTTTTAGGCATTCACGGACTTGCGCCAGAGAGTTCTGAATGTCTCCGATGGAATAGTACATCTGAGCGATCTCCAAGAAAGCCTCAGTAGAGTCAGGAACAAGTTTAGAAATAGCACGGATGTCGGAAATTGCATTCTGGATATCTCCTCTATGTTGTCGGCATCTGGCTCGTCTTCTATGAAGATCCGGATCCCAGGTACAGTGTTCCAGAACCCTGTCCAGAAGGGCTTCAGCATTGTGAAAGTCGTCGTTTTCATAGTAATCGTTCGCCTGATCGATCCATTCCCGAAGAGATTCAACCAATTTCAATTTTTCTTGGACTTCGCTATTGTTCGGTTCTGACTTCAACACCTTCTTAAAATCCTCCACAGCTTGATCAAATCTTCCTTGTTTAAGTAAAAAGTTTCCTCGTTGAATAAGAGCCTAAAAACGAAACAATTAAGATATTAAAACCAAAATATAAAAAGTAGGAAATTCCAAACAAGGAAAATTGAAAGTTCATATATTAAATCCAGAGGATTTCAACTTTTAAACATTAAAAATAAAGAGTTTTATATATTAAATACTGCAAAATGAAAAATGATAGGCATTAATTGTTAAAAAGTAGGAAAATCAAAGTACTAAATATTAAAAAACAGAAAATTCTAAACTTCAAATATTTAGTATTGCAAATTGGGAATTTTAAGTTTAAAAGTTATAAGATAGAAAATTCCACGTTTTAAACGTTATAAAGCGGAAAATTCTAAGTTTTAAACGTCATAAAGCGGAAAATTCTAAATTTAAGTGTTATAAAATAGAAAATTTTAAATTTCCAAATTTCAAAAATCCCAAAAATTCAACTTACAGCTGTAAAATCGGGTTTTAACTCGACAACCTTGTCCAAATCAGGTAAAGCTGCTTTCACTTTTCCGCTAGCCAGCAAAACAGTGGCTCTTCTGAAGTAAATCTGGTAATTCGTAGGATCTAGTTCCACGGCAGCATGGTAATGGGTCAAGGCGTCGGCAAATTGTCCTTTGCTCAGGAATTTTTTTCCTAATTCCAAATGTTTCTCAACTTCTGGAGAAGTACTTGCCCAAACTAAATCAACAAAAATAAATTAAAATTTATATATGAAAAAACTCACCGTAACCTATGACAAATGCGAAAAAATAAAAATATGAAATTTTAAAAATATTTTTTTGCATTTGTAAATTGAAGGTCGAAAAATGTGAAATTAAAATAATTAAATTAAATCAATCGCAAACAATGAGAACTTAGATGAAACGAACAACGAGCGATCGAGAAAACTGCGGAACAAACGCTGTTGCTGACGTTGACTTCCTCGACAACCTCTCGAAACGAAAAAAATGGAAATGCAGGCAAGAACTCTGGCCAGTCCGAGAAGGACTTTCGATTCGCCCTTGTTTCTTCAGCTACTTGGTGTTTAATTATTATTTGTTCTAGATTCTGAAGTCTCTTGAATTTCTACTCCATGTTCGATATTAAATTCCGTGATTGTGATATTTCTATTCTTGTATCTGACGTGTTTTGATTTTTCGTATTTCCCGCCTTTGAAATAAATGTCGATATTCACTTCCACTATACTTTTTTAATACTTGAATTTCATATAGAAAAAGTAATTTATTATCTCTTTCAAATCCTGAGCTACTTGGTGTTTCATTATTATTTGTTCCAGATTCTGAAGTCTCTTGAATTTCTACTCCATGTTCGGTATTAAATTCCGTGATTGTAATATTTCTATTTTTACATTTTTCGTATTTCCCGCCTTTGAAATAAATATCGATATTCACTTCCACGATACTCTGTTTTCTGTATTTCTTGATAGTTTTATTGTGGTATTTTCCCTGAATTTCATATAGAAAAAATGATTTATCATCTCCTTCAAATCTCGAGCTACTTGGTGTTTCATTATTATTTACTCCGTAAAGTCTCGTGAATTTCTACTCCATGTTCGGTATTTCGTGATATTTCTATTTTTACATCTGCCGTTTTGGTTTTCTGTGTTTCCCGCCTTTGGAACATCGGTCTTCGAAATTCGTTGTTTTTTAATATTTAAATAATTTTCATTTTTTACATGAGTTTTCTTAAAGCTTGTGTAAAATTAGTAATTTTTAAAGTTTTTTTATGATTTTTCGTCATTGATCGTTAATTTTGATCGAGTTAATATAAGTTTTGAATTTGATTTTCGATGATCTTTATTTTTTATTTTTTTTTGAATTTTAAATCAATTTTTGCTTGATTATTTTACGAAATTGGGTTGAAATTTCGTCCTATTGCAATCTTTATGCTAATTTTCGTCGATAATCAATGCTGTCACGGTCCCGATGCCAACTCAAACGGCGTTTTTGTTGACTTACGGAAACTTTATCCCAATCGGTCAAATTAGAAGTTGTTTGTTTTTCCTTGTGCGCATCTTAATCCATCTTCAAAACTTTGAGAATTAATTTTATTAGTTTAAATAGGATCTAGTTTGGATGTTTTTTAAATATTATTTTTGAATATTTTTAAAATTAAAACTTTGTTCCGATTTTTTAGTTTTTGTAATTGAGACTGATTATGAAACAATAGATGAAGTTTAAATTGAGTTTAATGTTTTTAAAACTGAGTTTAAACTGCTGTGTGTAAACGAAATGATTTTTCTGGATGATCAACTGCAAGTAAAAAAAATAAGATGATTTTTGGTCCATTGTTATTTGTTTGAAAGCGTTTTTGTAAACGTCTTTGAAGTGTAGGGAACATTAGCTAAGGGTCCTGAACGTCCTTTGCTTAGTGAAAATCCATTGACGCAAGTATATGCAGCAAGAATGGCCGTCACGTGTTTGTTGCATTTTTTGAAGCAAGCAATTTTTCGTTTTTCCATTATTTTTGAGCATTTGTTCGTTTTCTTCGAGATTGATAGTTTTTTAAACATTCAGTTGTGTCTAAATAGGTTATGTTGGAAATCAGTCTTATCAGTGAAAATTTTTTTTCTGATTATTGAACTTCCTTGACCTTGTCAAAAAAGATTTTTTTAAAATTTTTTGATATATCATGGGACTTGGGTTAAAGTTCCTATTAATAGTGAAATCAACGTGTTTTCGAAGACGTATTTTGGTGTGGTTTTTTGGATAATTTTTAAGTTTGATATATGAAATATAACTTTAAAAAATGAGGATAAAAAAGTTTTTTATTTTATATATTTTAATTCAGAAAGATGTGGATTTATATAAGTAAAATATAGTTTCGAAATGTTAATTATATTGTTTAAAATTGAAATTTAAAATTAATTTTAGGTTGTAGAAATTCGTGTCGAGATAAATTTAGTGTTTTTATTGAATTTTTAATGTTTATTATTGTATTTTTAATGTTTTTATTAAATTTTTAATGTTTTTTATTGAATTTTTAATATTTTTATTAAATTTTTAATGTTTTTATTGGATTTTTAATGTTTATTATTGGATTTTTAATGTTTTTTATTTTAGTCATGCTCCGTTCATCAAGTCAACTTGTCGCTCGTGTCAATGGCATTCGTGGAATTGCCACAGCTGCTCCGGGAGATCGCAAGAAGATCAAAGTTGCTAATCCTGTTGTCGATATGGATGGAGATGAAATGACAAGAATCATTTGGGCTGAAATTAAGAAGAAGCTTATTTTGCCGTATTTGGATATTGATATCAAGTACTATGATTTGGGACTTCCTTATCGTGATGAAACTAACGATCAAGTTACGGTTGATGCTGCTAAAGCTACTTTGAAATATAATGTAGCTATCAAGTGTGCAACAATTACTCCTGATGAAGCTCGTGTTGAAGAATTTAAACTTAAAGAAATGTGGAAATCACCTAATGGAACAATTCGTAATATTTTGGGAGGTACTGTATTTCGTGAACCAATTATTTGCAAAAATGTCCCTAGATTGGTTAATACTTGGACAAAACCAATTATTATTGGACGTCATGCTCATGGTGATCAATACAAAGCAACGGATTTTGTTGTTCCTGGAGCAGGTAAATTGGAATTGAAATGGACTCCAGATGGTGGTGGACAAGGTATCAATGCAGAAGTATTCCATTTTAAAGGACCTGGTATTACAATTGGAATGTATAACACTGATGAATCAATTCGTGATTTTGCTAATTCATGTTTCCCGTATGCTTTAGATCGTGGAATTCCATTGTATTTGAGTACTAAAAATACAATTTTGAAACGTTATGATGGTCGTTTTAAGGATATTTTCCAAGAAATTTACGAAAGTAAATTTAAAACAGCATATGAGAAAAAAGGTATCTGGTATGAACATCGTTTAATTGATGATATGGTTGCACAAGCAATGAAATCAGAAGGTGGTTTTGTTTGGGCATGTAAAAATTACGATGGTGATGTTCAATCGGATAGTGTTGCTCAAGGATATGGTTCACTTGGTTTAATGACATCTGTTCTTATATGTCCTGATGGTAAAACTGTTGAAGCAGAAGCGGCACATGGTACTGTTACACGTCATTATCGTCAACATCAAAAAGGAGAAGAAACTTCTACTAATCCTATTGCATCTATTTTTGCATGGACTCGTGGTCTTGAACATCGTGCTAAATTGGATAATAATTCTGAATTGGCTAAATTTGCAAATGATTTGGAAACAGTTTGTGTTGAAACGATTGAATCTGGATTCATGACGAAAGACTTGGCTATCTGTATCAAGGGAGCTAGTAAAGTTACTCGTGGAGATTACTTGAACACCTTAGATTTCTTGGATAAACTTTCTCAAAATCTCTCCAAGAAACAGGCTGCCTAAAGGTTTTTATAGATGTTGAGGTTTTAGACTGTATAATTGCATTTTTTTATAAGTGACTTAGAAATAAAACAAAAATTACAAAACCCGATATTAAACAAAAGGATTGAGCATTCTGAAATTTGGAAGATTTTTTGATTTGAAATTTCCGGAATTTTGAACAGAATTAGAATTAGAAGATGGAACATTGACTTGCCAACAAAGTACAGTACCACTTGTAAGAGCTGCATATAATCTTTTAGCTTCATATGTGAATTCGATACTTATAATAGGATCAATAGTACCAGAATTAATATCACATATCCATGATAATGTCCATGTATCTAATAATTTAATAATTCCATTTTGTAATCCAATTGCAATAGAATTAATTCCGGTACCTTCATTCATATTTGTCATAGATAAACTTAAAATAGTTAATTCTGGTCCTGTTGTGTATGTACCTATGATGTCACCATTTACAGTATATAATACAAGTTTTGAACCTTTTCCTGATTGATATACTATAGCTATATCACATGAAATAGAAGATATTGCTGTTATTGTTATTGTTTCTTCAATATTTGATGATTTGGATTTCAAAGTTCTGATATATGTTAGTTTGTTTGAATCCCATAGACATGCCATTGAATCCACACTTGTTGAAAGAAAAATATGAAAATCATCGCAAATTTTAAGTGACGAAATCGAAGATTTATGAGCAAAAAATTCATTAACCAGTTTAACATACCAAATTCTCTGAAATACAGTAATTAATAATTCTAATTGTGTTTTTTAAATTCATTAAAAATTTTACAAAATTTACAAGTTTAAAAGTTCATTTTCAGAGATCCAGAGTCGGAAAACATTGATTATTTAATTTAATTTAACAATTAAAAAATTTTATTTTTGAAAAACATAAATTCAGAGATTCGTCTCATAGAAGATCTAGGGGTTTTATTCCTAAAAGATCTAAGGGTTCATTCTTAAAGGGATCCATAGTCAAAAAACATTGATTATTTAATTTAACAATTAAAAAATTTTATTTTTGAAAAACATAAATTCAGAGATTCGTCTCATAGAGGATCTAGGGGTTTTATTCCCAAAATATCTAAGAGTTCATTCTTAAAGAGATCCATAGTCAAAAAACATTGATTATTTACTTTAACAGTTAAAAAATTTAATTTTTGGAAAAATTAAAAATTCAGATATTCGTCTCATAGATGATCTAGGAGTTTCATTCCCAAAAGATCCAAAAGTTCATTCTTAAAGAGATCCATAGTCAAAAAAACATTGATTATTTACTTTATAAATTTTCCAAATATAAAATTTTTTAATTGTTAAATTCAGATATTCGTCTCCTAGAGGATCTAAGGATTTCATTCCCAAAAGATCTAAAAGTTCAGAGTCAAAAAATCCTTATTTACTTCAATTTAACAATTAAAAATTTTATAAATCCAGAGATTCATGTTTATAAAAAACCCCAAAAGAAGATATTCGAAAAAAAATCTGGTAATTTACTTGGATTATTTGTACCAATTTAAAAATAAAAAAAACTTTAAATTTTAAATAAAAAATTTAAAAAATTTTAAATTAAAAATTTAAAAAATTTTAAATTAAAAATAAAATTTCAAAAAATCAACAATCCTATACTGTAAATAACATTGTTAAAAAGTACTTACTGAATCACTTTTGTAATCGATCGAATATACTCTAACAAGTCCACAACTGGTCCCAATATACAGTAAATCAGTATTAGGAGAAAACACAACTTGAGTAGGTTCGAACATTTGGAGATCAATTAAGTTAATCCAAACAGAATCATTCATCTGAACAATTTTGATTCTTAAAACATTATCACTAAATTTCCAAGAAACAATCGCTGTTGTAATTGTTTCAAAATTTTTTTTTACAACATCTTTATCAAAATTTTTTCTTAAAATAATTTCTGTTTTATCCGGTACTCCATAGCATATTCCTTCTTTGTGATTCGGAACAAGTCTTCCGATTGAATCATAACTTCCAATTTTTAACGAAAGTACAGGAGTTAACCATTGTTTTTTATCCAAATCCGGACTTCCAACAAAATCACCCCATTTAAGTCCTTTAATACTTTGTAATAATTGTTTTGTTTCAAAATTACAATTTAATTTACTCGAACTTAAATGAGGTAAATGTGGACTAAAAAAAAGTTGATTTGGCATTTGACCGTAAGTCCTGACCATTGTTCTCAAAGCAGATAACGATATTTCATCATGTTTTTTTTCATTTTCTAAATCTCTTCCTCTATAAGTTGCTGGATGAAAAACATTAATAGCTTTAATCGCTGCTTGTCCTTGTTGTTTAAATCCAAAAATTAAATCAATCCATAAATGAAGATAATTTTTAACATATTGACTTTCTAAAGCTTGTCGATGAATAAGACAAAATAATCTTGAATCATTTTCTGGACACCATAAAGGTAAAATAACATCATCAACTTCAGAACCTGCTTGTTTAATTCCAAGATTTAATTTATTTTTATTATTAAACATTTCTTGAAGATAAAAAAATTCTGGAATTAATTCTTTAAAATCTGTTGTTGATTCCGAACTGGATAATTTCCAAGTAGTATCTATTGAATTAAATAATCTATCTGGAATATCAAAATTATTATCCTGATATTCTAGAGCAACATTCGTAAATGGCGAAATTCTCACTAAATAATGTGCCACAATTCCTGTGTTTGAATAATGACTACCGTAATTATAAGCTCCAAAACAAGATGAAAAAAATGAATCATTTTCTGAATTTTGATTTTCTTCAAAAAGTGATTTATAATTTTGAACATAATATTCTTCCATAGCTTTATTCTGTATTGCCATAGGCCTTGATAAATCCCTAAAAGACGATGCAGAATTAAGATCCAAAATTGGCGAAACATAATTAGATAAAATAAAAGGAAAAACCGGATATTGCATTAGATCATTGAAAGATCTTCCGGCAAGTTTATTTAAAATCATTAAATAATCAAAATTTGTTAAATTTCCTTTTCTCCAAAAATCCGTTGAAATTTTTAATTCTTGTTTTTCATCTGCCATTAATCCACCAAGACCCATTTTTTTTAATTGTTCAACAAATCCATTTCTATCATTTGTCGATTTAAAAACAATCAAAAATGCATCACCTGTTGTAGTAAATAATTCTAATGCTGTATCTTTTAAAAGATAAAATCTATAATAAATTTCTGATAATTGATTATAATACCATGCTAAAGTAATTGGATTACATTTTGATCCTTTTTGAGTAGATTTTGCTTCTTCACCTAAAAAGTGAATTTTTCTTTCAGAAATAATTATTTCTCCAGAACATTCAAAAGCAGTTCTTATCAAAGTCGCGGATAAACTGGCTCTGACGTGATTACTGGCCTCGATGTAGTCCGTTGTTGCGAAATTCGGACAAGATTCACACAAATTCTGCAATGGATATGGATTTTTCCAACTTGATCCTATTTCAATTTGTTTAGATTTCTTTAAAAATTTCAAATCAAATCTAAAATGATCAGGTTTTAATCTTTTTCTTTCACGATGTGAATTTTCTGTCGGATCCAATGAATATCCTCTTGGCCAAGATCCAGCATCATAAAACGGAGCTTCTGGATGACAAAGTTCCACCACAAGACTAGCTAGTACTTCATTAGCTTTCGCACAAGCATTAACAAAATCCTTTCTTGATTGCATGTAGAATTTTCTTGGTTCATTCTGGAGTTCTGCTATCGTACAAGTCAACGCAATAGCGTGCTGAAAACAACCAATAAAAAAGTAAAAATAAAAAGTAAAAATTTAAATATAAAAATAAAAATAATCAATAAAAAAGTAAAAATAAAAAGTAAAAATAAAAAATAAAAAGTAAAAGTTTAAATATAAAAATAAAAATAATCAATAAAAAAGTAAAAATAAAAATTTAAAAAATAATAAATAAAAAAATAAAAATAATAAGGAAACAAAAACTTTAAAAATAAAAAGTAAAAATAAAAATTTCAATTTAAAAATAAAAATAAAAATAAAAAAATTAACATCCTCATAAAACAAGTTCAATATTAATTTTCAAAACTTGAAAAATTTCTAAAAATTATAAAATTCAAAAAAAGTTACTTTCGAAAAAATTTAAAGAGTTATTTTTAAACAAAATTTAAAAAAAATCATTTAAGAAATTTAAAAAAAGTTATTTTTAAAAATTAAAAAAATTATTTGAGAAATTTAAAAAAATCTAAAACATTAAAACTCACATCTTTGACAGCTTTTATTAAAGAATTATCTTTGTTCGACAATCTTACAGCATTTTCTTTCAAAAAACTCGCAAAAAATCCTCTTTTAGTCAAATAAGTATGAAATAAAATAACTTCATCCGTCGTTAATGATCTTATTTCTTCTCTTGTCAAGTTAGCCAAAGGCGATTCTAATTGAAGAGTTCTTAAAAATCTAATTAATTTATCCAAATCTTGATCATATTCATCCCAAATATTTTCATATTGTGGACATAAAACTAATTCATGAAGACTAATTTTCATACCATATTGATAATCCAAGTTAACATCCAACAACGAAGTCAAACAATCTTGACTTTGGTGCAATTCCGACAGACATTTAACCACAGCTAATCTTCTTTTTAAAAATCCTTGTTCATCTATTTTTTCATTTTTTTTAATTTTTTTAATTTTTTTAATTTGAACAGGAAACAAAACATACGCAATTAATTCTGCTAGATAAATTCTGCATTTTTCTTTACAATTTAATATTAAATTACAGTAATCTTTCATGTAATCTGAATTTTTTCTTTTCCAAGGTGAAATTAAAATTTCCAAATATCTTTGAAAAAATAATTCTTCTTTTTCACTTATAATTTCTGGAATTTGTGAAAAAACAAATAAATTATTTCCCATTTGTAATCCAAAAATAAATCTTTTTGAAAGTTCTTCTATTGTTGCAAATTCTTGTTTTTTTTTGTTTTTAGAAAAATTACCGTAATATCCAGAAGATGTAAATTCAGAATCACCATAAAAAATTTCAAATTCTGATTCATCACTTGAATCCGGACCTTTATCCATCCGTTCATCCACAGGTATCATAGTGTTTCCTTCTACCAAAATCGTCAGGATAGTGTCTAGCCACGTGTCTATTAACTGACAAAAAGCTCTTCTTACAATTTCCCTCGCGCATTCGACACATTCCGAAGACGGATACATTTCCATTTGACTGAATTTTCTGATTCTTTCACTTGGTGCTGATGAAATCATCGGATTAGATAATTGGTAATCCGCAATTTGACAAAGCCATAGGAAATCCTCCAATCTACTGTACATATATGGATCTCTATATGGAAGAACCAAATTAATAATGGATATTGAAAAACTAATCCAGCAATCAATCAACGGAAAAACCGGCCCAATCATCGTCTTCATGCTGAAAATAAAAAATAAACAAAAATCCATATAAAAAATTGAAATTAATATATAAAAATTGAAACTGATATATAAAAATTGAAGTTCATATATAAAAAATTGAAATTAATATATAAAAATTGAAATTGATATATGAAAATCAAAGTTCATATATGAAAACCAAAATTAATATATCAAAATCAAAATCGATATATGAAAATCAAAATTGATATATGAAAATTAGAATCACTATATGAAAAACCAAAATTAACACATAAAAATCAAATTTTATACGTGAAAAACACTTACTCTGGCTGTTTCACACAACATAACCTTAGAACATTCATCATAGTGTCCACAATTCCACAATCAATCATAGCTCTTCTTAGTGAATTATTAGCTTCAAAAATTTTCTGCAATGTCGAACAAACAGTCCAAAATAATGCCGGATCAGATATTGAAGATTCCAAAAGAGCAAATAACGAATGAAATGATGCATACCTAAAACTCGTCGTTTCCATCGTTTCCAAATGTTCTTCGTCTAATCCATCTTTAATTTTAACACATTCTCCACAAAAAATCGAAAATAACGAATCCGCAATTTCGTAATTAACTGAAAATTTTTTCACTTGATTTCCTAAAAGTAAAAATCCATGTTGTTTTAAAAATTCTTCTTTGTACTTTTCTGCACATCTTAGAAAAAAATTCTGTAATAATAAAAATATCAAAATTCTAATTTTAGGATGATTTTGATTCGTAAGTTGAACCATAATTGTTTTCCACGACAACACATCCAGCTCAATAACAGCCATTAGGGAATCCTCACAAGACAGAACAATATTGCACATGTTCGAAAGCAACTCTATTCTCAGCATCGTTAGCCAGTGATCCGTTATTTCAGCAGGGACAGTTACCGGATCAGAAGAGAATTCTAATTCCTCACTTCCTTGATGATTGTAACAAGCCATAGAATTTCTAAAAATAAAGAATTTTATATAAAAAACTTTCATAAGTTTCATATAAAAATTTTATACAAAAAAGTTTTATGAAACTTTTATATAATAAATTTTTATAAAAGTTTCATATAAAAATTTTATATAAAAAGGTTTTATAAAATTTGATATAAAAAACTTTTATAAAAGTTTCATATAAAAATTTTATATAAAAAGATTTTTTGAAATTTTATATATAAGTTTCATAAATAAAAATTAAATTTTCATAAAACTTCAAAAAATTCAAAAATTTCCAGAAATTTGCATAATTTTAAAAATTTCCAAAAATTTGTATAATTTTAAAAATTCCATAATTCTATTTTCAAAATTAAATTAAATTAAAAAACTCACAATCTCATCATAGAATTATTTGAAAAAATTTTAAAATCTTGTTCAGTTTTTAAAATTTCTTTTCTAACTTCAATTACTGAATTTTTTTTACTCCATAAATCTGCAATTTTGTCTTTGTCAAAATTCATCAAAACTTTTTCAAAAAAAGCACTTAGAAGACTTTCTTCAAATTCTTCATTTTCTTCAATTTTATCTTCAATATCGTCTGACTTTATCCATTCAGCATGACCTTTGGCAAAAAAATCGAGATAAGTATCTTGAGCCGGATGAGACAAAAGAATAAAATTCCACAAATTCAGAACAGCCGAACATCTGAATGGTGATGAAATCAATTCCGAAACAATTCCACAAATATCATAAATTAATTTTTTTAAAACATTAATTTCATTTTTTTTAAAATAATTGAAATTTAATATTTTAAATAAATTTGGTTCTTTTTGCATATCAAGTAAACAATGTAACAAAGGTTTTAAAAAATCCACTCTGTGCAAAAGTTGACTGTTAAAATTAAAAAATTTAACTTTAAATTTGTCAATCGTCATCGAAGTAAGGTTGATTAATTTAATCCAATATTTTAATCCATTTTTTTTCCACAAATCCGTCGTTGAAATTAAAATTTTCAAAAATTCAGGTTCTGATATAACACTGTAAAAACTAATTTCCATTTTCTCCAAATCCGAAAATAAAAATTTACATAATTCTTCGAAAATTTCATCATTAAAAACAGCATTAAAAGTAGTCATAATTTGAGTTAACATATGTAATCCGTTCATCGTTCTGAATTCGCCATAATACAACGATGTTCTTCTTAAAGCTTTAAAAAGTAATTTCAAAGCTTCTAGTTGAGCTTCTGCATCATATTTTTTATCCACCGAAAGAGCATAAAGAAAAATAAAAATTTTAATCGATCCAATAGCCCTCAGGGCAATGTCCAAAGTTGTCTGTTTTCTGTAAACAATTGGACAATGCCATTCAATCGGAAAATCCTTGTACATTGTCAAACATAAAACAGATTCTCCAATTTTGTTCAATTTATCACTATCGATTCCTTTTTGAAGAACACTCAGACCGTAACAATGAGCAGAACTAGCTTGAATAACAAATAACACATTTCTCTAAAAATTAACCATATTTAAAAAACAGTGTTTTAAAAATTAAAAACACTTAAAAAAATAATATAAAAATTAAAAGTAGTTTTTTAAAATAATGCAAAAAATTAAAAACATCCAAGAAATAAAGATATTTCTTTAAAAAGTACTAAAAATTAAAGATATTTTTCAAAAAATATTAAAAATTAAAAGTATTTTTTCAAAAATATTAAAAATCACACATATTTTAGAAAATAAAAAACTAAGAATATTTTTTCTAAATATTGAAAAAATTAGAAATATTTTGTCTAAATATTAAAAATTACACTTATTTTAGAAAGTAAAAAATATCTCTTCTAAATATTAAAAAAATTAGAAATATTTTTTCTAAATAATTAAAAATTACACTTATTTTAAAAATAAAAAATATTTTTTCTAAATAATTAAAAATTACACATTTTAAAAATTAGAAATATCTCTTCTAAATAATTAAAAATTACACATTTTAAAACTAAAAAATATTTTTTCTAAATAATTAAAAATTACACATTTTAAAAATAAAAAATATTTTTTCTAAATAATTAAAAATTACACATTTTAAAACTAAAAAATTTTTTTCCTAAATAATTAAAAATAAAAAAAACCCACTTGTAATCTGCATACGAATTTCTTTGGTTCACTCCAGACATCCAATAATCCACAATTTTTGTTAATAATCAAATTTTTCGTCATACATTGAGAAAAACAATTAAAAATTCCACCATTTCTGCATTCAGTTAAACATTGAGATTCACATCCTAAGGATCTAGAAATCACTGCACATTGTGGACTTATGATTCCTTTGAAAGCAAAAATTGATGAAATTTCATATAAAAAATCTGTTTCAATTGATTCACCTAGACAAATTTCAAAAGTTGAAGATATTTCAAATCCTTCTTCTTCTAATTCGGTTAATTTATCTCCAAAAAAAATAAATACTTTAAAATTATTTTCTGTTGATTTTAGGCCTAAACATATATTTTGCCATTTTTTTTTATTTTTTGTAAATAATTTTTTAGATTTAATTTTTCTAATTTCTTTTCCATCAACAACTAATTTCGCTTCCATAGATCCAGAAAACGGATTAATCCAAATTTGAGCGTTCAATCGTGCCGTTCCAATAGATATCACGTGTTGTTTAATTTTCGACGATGAAAAATTACTTACAGTAATCCAAAAAGATATTGACATTCCTTCACAAAGGGATATTTTGTGATTTGGATCAAGTACAAAACAAGCAGCTGCAGAAGAAAAAATTCTCGAAGGAATCGGAGCCGGATCCGGTCTATCCATTACTGTAAACGGTTTCTGAGGCATCTGAAGACATTCCGAAGGTTCCACTGATCTTCTATTTAGTAAATTTCGAAGACAAATCGCCACATCCTTCAGGGATTTAGATCCATTGAACGATCCTTGGAGAATTTTCGCAATTAACTTCGATTCTGGTTTTAAAGAAATAAATTCAGAAATTTTAAAAAGTAAAATAGATTCAAATTTTTCTGAAATTTTCATATTTTCAACATGTTCAAAAATTTCAAATAAAATTTTTGTTATTTTTTCAAATTCAGGTAATTCTGGATTAAATTCTTCTGGATTTAATAATTTCACACAATTAATTAATTTTTCTTCTTCAAATTCATCTTCAAATTTGTCCAATTTTTCAATAATTACCGTAATTAATTCCAATCCAAGAAAAATCATATCTTTTTCTGATTTTTCAAAATTAATCAAAATATTCATCGATGAATTAATCGAAAAATCTGAAATTTCTGAATCTGCATCAAATGACGAACTACAACAAGGCCCAAAATCTTCAAATTCCTGAGGATAATTATGTTCTTTAGAATAAATCAACAAATTAGTAGCCAAAATAACGGTTGATAAAACAGTTTCAGCACCAATTTCCAATGTTTTTGTTTTCAGACGCATGAAAGATTTCTAAAAATTACAAAATTACAAAATTTTAAAATTTTAAAAATTACAAAATTTTAAAAATTACAAAATTACAAAATTTTAAAAATTACAAAATTTTTAAATTACAAAATTACAAAATTTTAAAAATTTAAAAATTACAAAATTTTAAAAATTACAAAAATTTTAAAATTACAAAATTTTAAAATTACAAAATTTTTAAAATTACAAAATTTTAAAATTATAAAATATTTAAAATTATTCCACTTACCGTATCTAAGACCAGACATCTTGTAGCCAAAGCTATCAAGACGGCTATTCTCTGATTCAACGTCCATTGATCCGGCGGCATAAAAGCATCAATACAAACAGCACAAAGTTTGTTACATTCCGACAAAATTCTGCTTTTTTGATGATTTTTAACAATTCCATTTTTTAATAAATATCGAAAGAAAATTAAAAAATCACAAAATGAATGAAAACAATCCGATACTGATTTCGACACAAAAGTCCATATATCAGCCAGGGCTCGTTTTAATAAATTTGAAAATTCTTTCCACGATTCTTCAACTACCGTAATTTTTGTTTTTTCTGAACCATATACTGTAATTTTAAAAAGTAAATTAAAAAACGGAATTCTTAAAATTGAATTTTTTGAATGATTTTCTAAAAACGGAATAATTATAGAATTAGAAATATTATTCAAAATAAATTCTGAATGAAATTGACGGAAGAAAAATATTAATAATCTTTCTCTAACATTGTCGTTTTCATGATTACAGTAGAAATTAATAAAAATTTTTGAGACTTCAGTCACAGATACATCGTCAAACACTGAAAAAATCAAAAATTAATTAATAAAATTAGAAAAATTAAAAATTAAAAAAAATTTAAAAAACTAATAAATTAATAAATTTAAAAAAAACCGACTATTAAAGTTTTTAAAAATTAATTTTTGAAATTAAAAAAACTCAAAATTATTAAATTTTGTGTATTTTCAGTAAAAATTTAAATACTTTTAAAGTCAAATTTCTCTAAAAATCACAAAATTTTAGAAAACTTTAAATTAAAAAATTCTGTTTAAAAATTAAAAATTAGAAAAAAAACTTACTGTAATTTATCCTTTCTGCAATATCAATAATGTCGTTCCAATCGGTCTCTTTGCTTTCCTTCAGCCAAGTCCCGACTCCAAAATCGACTTTCCAAGTTTCAATCGGATTTTTTTTCCATTTAAATTCCAAAACTTCTACGAATTGTTTGAAAACCAATCTTTTTAGCATTTTTAATTCTTCTCCATATACTGGAAACCAAATTTTGTGAAACAACAATTGAGGCGATATACAACCACAAAAGCCCAGAGGCAAATAAGATAAGCAACATGAAATATATCTCGACCAATTTGCCCTAAAATCACTGATAAAACACAAGGTTTATAATTATTGATTATTATTTGATTTTTCAAAATTATAAAATTTAAATCATCTAGTTTTTTTAAATTACAAAATCTAAGTAAATTACAGTAGTTCTGAAATCGCAAATCATACTGTAGTGAATTTTACGAATTTAATATTAAATACAAAATTAAAAAACTACTTTAACTTACAGTATATACTACGTTATTTCCAAAGCAATTCACCAAACTACCGTATCACCTACGATTTCGAAAATATCGACTGCAATTTAGTCAATTATGAAATAATATAAAACTACCGTAATTTTTCAAAACTCTAATAAACTCTAAAATTTACACATATTTCTGAACTTCCTATTTTAGAAATTGCAAAATCCTGAATAAATTAAATCTAGTAATTTCGAAATTACAAATCATACTGTAAAAATAAAAATTTCCAAAACCAACCTGTCGGATTTCAGAACTTTGTGAATTTCAGAAAATACTTCGAACAAAAAAGCATTAGGACAATTATCTGGTTCGTGAAAATCAGAAATTTCAGAAATAAGACCTAAAAGTGATTGAAAAAATTCAAAAATACTATCCAAATCCAGCGACAGTAAGACTTTTTTCAAACAATTTTGAATTTTTTGTTTCAAATTACTTTCATCATTGAGTGGATTTTCTGATTGACATTTGACAGTATAAAAAACTTGAATAACTCCTTGAGAAATACATCGACAAAGTGAAAGTTTCAAAGCGTCCTTAATTTCACACAAAGCTTCGTAAGAGGCGTCTTCTTTGATCAACTGCAAAGTCTGGTCCAGAATCAGACACTGAAATGAATTTCAAAAATATTTTAAAATAAATTTTATTCCAAAATCATCTCAAAGAAATTTCAGAAATTTTTTTAAATTCAAAGTAGTCTAAAATTTTAACTTTTGGAAGAAGATTACTTTGTAACCTTATACTATTTCGAAATCATTGTTTGAAAGTAATAATCAACTTAGACGGGTCTAGAAAATTCTAAATAAAAATCATATAAGGTACAAAACTCTCTGTCCATCTTCGAAAATTAATCTCCATATATGGAAGTATTTTCTAAAGTTGATTTTCATATATGAAACTATTAGAATGTAAAGTAACCTAAAATCTCAATTTTACATGAATATTTTCAAATATTAAACAAGTCCTAAATCAATGTTCTAAAACAATAATCAACTTAGATCTAGAATATTCTAGATCTGAATATATAGGATTCCTAACTCTTTATCTTCAAAAATTAATCTCCATATATGGAAATATTTTCTAAAGTTGATTTTCATATATGAAACTATTAGAATGTAAAGTAACCTAAAATCTCAATTTTACATGAATATTTTCAAATGTTAAATAATTCCTAAATCAATGTTCTAAAACAATAATCAACTTAGATCTAGAATATTCTAGATCTGAATATATAGGATTCCTAACCCTCTATTTCCTAGAATTAACTTTCATATATCAAACTATTAATAAACATCCTAAAAATCACAACTAAGACTCAAATAGTGTATTAAAACAAATAGTTTTACTTTTAATTAAAAAATAAAAAACTTACTGCTTCACAATGGTCCAAAGCGAAATCGACGAAAATTCCGAAAGTCCTTTCTCGTAATTCTGAATCCATCGTTTTCAATGTAAAGAAATTACCAGCGATAGCAGCTCGAACTAGACTACACCAGTTTTTCAGAATTTTCACGTTTTTTTCATCGATGTTGTCAAAGTCCGGACGATGGCTGACGGTGAAGACGTCCAGGGCTTGAAGCCACGGGTCTGACTTACCGAGGCAATAAGAGATAACTCCAGCTGTCTTCATTTGGATAACCAGCAGATCTAGGGGATTAGAGCATTTCTGAGTAAATCCATAGTAGAGTTGGTGCAGTTTAGGAATGTCCGGCGGAGTTATGAAAGGTCCCCGACTCCGTTTCTTCCGTCTCCCGCTGAATTCGACAAATCTCCTGATATCCAAGGATATGTTCTCCTTCCCGATATTCTGTATCGACGAAAGCTGACCGTAATCGGAGGATATTATGTAGGACGAAGTTCCATCGAAGTCGTTTTCCAATATCCCGTTTATCGCCTTCCGAGCGTCTTCGAAAACGTTTTTCAGAAATATATTTGTCGTTCTGAGGATCTCCTGGCTTTCTGGATTATTTTTGATATATGGATTTCGAAATTCAAAAAAACTCACCAGAAAGAACGACGAATCTCGCGAGCAGTCCGAAAGCGTTTCCTAATATTTCGAAATCGGGAAATTCCTCTTTTCTTGCTTCAGAAAAGTACCTCAAGATCTCCTTAGCATGATCCGCTTGATTTCTGGCACCCATTGTGATGAAATAAATAAAAAAATAATTAAAATTAATTACTTAAAATTTCGAGCAAATTGGTAGCAAAACATGAAAGTCACTGGCTAGTTATCTCTTGTCTCTTGTAGGAAAAACTGGCAACACGGACAGGACGACCACATATGACAGAGTTTCCTCTCGTATTTGGTCAAAACCGGCATGGAAGAAGTTAAAAATGTCAAAACTGGTAAGACATGAGTATTTTCGAAATTTTTATTTTTAAAATTAAATTAAATTAATTTTTGATTTTTGTACTTTGACGATGTCGGAAAAGTTCAAAGAAAGCCTCTTCTGCCGCTGATCCGTCACTTACATTCGAACTTTTGTCGGAAAAGTTACTTTTTTAAGTTTCTTCAAAAACGATGTTTTTTATATTTTTGTATTTTTTTATTTTATCTTTTTCCACGACTTTTGGAGGTAATATCCTGGTTTTCAATTGCGTCAACTGCAGAACACACATGCTGAGCTTCGTTCCTTTACTTCAAGAGTAAGTTTTACTTTTTCGATATGTGAAATTTTCGATATATGAAAATTTCGAAATTTTTGATATATGAGAATTTTTCAGATTAGCTTCAAACGGACACAATATAACGATATTCAATGCAGATATGAAGCCCGCAGGCGATTTTGGGAAGAATATTGCCGCAATAGACGTCATCGATAAGCCCGATGAAGCTACAGCTGCGCAATTTGGTGAGTTTTTATATGAATTATTAAAAATTAGGATTCTGTAGACGTTTCTAGAATCTTCCAGAATTTAACAACTTTTGAATTTCTAAAAATTTCTGTAATTTTAACGACTTTTGAAAGTTTCAAAATTCCACAAAAGCTTCTGGAGCGTTCTAGAATCTTATGGAAATTTTTGAAATCTTATAAATCTTTATTGACATTTCTGGAGCCTTAGGAAATCACATGAAAGTTTCTGAAAGTTCCTAAAATTCCATAAAAATCTCTAGAATTCAATTAAAAATTTCAATTTTTCGAATTTTTAAAAATATTTTAATTTTTCAAATTTTTTAAATAATTTCATTTTCCAAGTTTTTTAAAATGATTTAATTTTTGATTTTCAGCCGCAATGTTGTTCACTTTCACGGCCCACAGCTACATCGTCCCCTTAGGGGCTCTCTACAACGGAATGGAGTTCAACAACCTTGTCCTCAGAAATCCCGACTTATTTTGCAGAATTTTCGATACGAAATACGACTTAGTAATTGTAGACGAATTTTTCTCGATTCACGGAATGGTGTCAGCTTTGTTTTTGAACAAATTCGAAGGTGTCCCGTACGTAGTCTTCTCAGCTACCCAGACGACTTCTTTTTTCCAGTCAAATCTGGCCCTCGGGAGGAATTACGGATCTCAGTTGAGTCTCTTCACAAACATCCCGGAATCCAGAAATGACAAATTTGATCCGAAAAATTTCCTCCACAGAGTCTTTAGTGTTGTCGAAGCTGGACTCGAGGATTTCCTCGTCAACAAAGTCGCGGTGAACTTTCTCCAAGGACCCGGGATTTTGGGATTAAACAAGGAATTCGATTTTTTCACTTTCGCCGAAAAATCAAGCGGAATTTTAAGTGATCATTTCGACAGAATCGGAGAAATACACACTGGTGAGTTTTTAATCTTTATCAATAATTTAGGATTTTTGATAAAGTTCTAAAATTTTCCAAAATCCAATGTAAAATTCTGAAATTTCCGAGAATTTTATAGAAATTTCTGAAAACTTCTAAGATCTTCCAAAATCCAGTTCGAAATTCTGAAATTTTTGAATTTTATAGAAATTTCTGAAAACTTCTAAAATTTTCCAGAATCCAATGTAAAATTCTGAAATTTTTGAATTTTATAAAATTTCTGAAAACTTTTAAAATTTTCCAAAATCCAGTTCAAAATTCTGAAATTTTCAAAAACTTTAAAGAAATTTCTGAAAACTTCTAGAATCTTCCAGAATCCAATGTAAAATTGTGAAATTTTATAAAAACTTTCGGAATTTAGTAGAAAATACAAAAATCTTTAAAAATTTTAAAATATCCCTAAAGCTTTTTTGAATTTTGTACAAATTTTCGAAATTATCTAAAACTCAAAATGTTTTTAGTTTTTATAATAATATAATTTTGAAATTAATTTTGAAATAAAAATTTATGAATTTTTTAAAAAGGTTCTAAAAATTGGTTTTTGAACTATTTTTTAATAAAAATTTTTTAGTTTTGTAATTTTCGAAATTTTAGTAGGTTCTGATTGGCTTTCTGTCGGGGCCCATTGTCCAGAAATCACCCTCCGAAACAAGTACTCAATGAGGATTTCGAAAGATTTGAAGAAATTCATCGAAGACCCAGAATCCAAGGGAACCATCGTGGTTTCCTTCGGGACTACAGTAAGCTGGACAGGAGCTCCAGACGACCTCAAATATTCCTTACTAGAATCCTTCGAGGATTTGAAGGACTACAGAATCGTCGGTTCTTTTTCCGGAGATTTTCCAGTTTCAAAATCGAAAAACATAAAAATTTTGGATTGGATCCCTCAGGCAGATTTACTAAATCACCCTAAAACGAAGTTATTTCTCACTCACGGAGGATTAAAAAGTCTGAAAGAGTCGATCTGTGCCGGAGTGCCTGTGGCAATAATGCCGATCGTCGCTGAACAGGCCTACAATGCAAAATTTGTTTTAAAATTAAAAATTGGAAAATCTCTTAAAAAATTTAAAATTTCAAAAAAAAATTTTTTAAATTCTTTTAAAAAAATATTAGAAAATCCAATTTATATTAAAAATATTTTAAAAACTAAAAATATAATTTTGGATAGAATTCTGTCTTCTGTTCATCAAGGAGTCCATAAAATTCAAAAAATTATGAAAATGAAAAAAAAATATTTTAAATTATACGATTTCGGACAAAAGATGCTTCTGAAGCGGAAAGGGATGTACTTGGATCGCTGTCGGTACTGGGGATTAGATCTGGGTGGATTAATTCTAGTCATCATTATGGTCCTAAAATAATTCAAAATTGTTCGAAAATTTGACAAATATCTACTAAAATTATCTTGTAAAAAATAAACTAATAACATTTACCTAAATCGCCTCAACAAGTACTCAATACAAACAACGCGGTATTGAAACGGATACAAAACAATGATTTTGGAACAAATTCCACGAAAAAACTCAAAACAACTGGACTATTACCGTATTAATATTAGGGACATTTCTTCTTTCTTGAATTATGATTAATCTCGTTCCTGGTTCGTCTTCTTTTCTTGAGATCTCGAGGGAATCGATACGGAATTATGACTGGTGGTGGCCGGAGATCCGGGAATTCCAAAAAGAAAGCCGAAGGGAAAGAAGGTCCGAAATAAGCTCCGTCAAGATCGTGGTAGTGTTTCGGCTTGTAGATTTGCTTGCATCTGGGACAGAAAATCTTCACTGGAGATTTTCCGATTCTCGGATCCTCACCTGGAAAAAACTCATCGAAAATTTAAAAAAATAAAAATAAACCTATTGGCAGACAGTTTTGATCGTAACAGTAGTGTCTGGGACACGTGCCGAATACACCTCGAGAGAACAAAGACCGCATTTGGTCCATTCCGTGATGAGTCATGATGAACCTGGCGTGGAGGAGACCGTAGACGTCGATTGCCTTGGTCTTCGTGGTTTTATCGACTGAAAAACAATATCCATGTAGAACTAATATATAAAGTGAAAAATTTACATTCATCCATATGTCCATTTAGAATTTTCCCGACCAATTCAGTGACTTGCTTCTCGGAAAGTCCGATTTCTCTGCCTAAATTTTGCCGATTGAATCCGTCCCGAATGTAATCCTCATCGACCTGAAGGTTTATTTTTTGTAATATTATCATTGTAAAAATTAAAAACAAGGATTATTGCGAAATTATCTCGATCGAAACAAAAATTAAAATGTTTATGTGAGAATTTTCATTTTGTGCGATAGTGATTCGAACTGATTGTTTTAGAACTGCATTCTGAACATATAGGTCTAGAAATTTGCAAATCTGAATATACAGGATACCTAACGCTTTATTTCCTAGAATTAAGTTTCACATATGAAACTATTCTGCGAAATAAATTCCCATATATGAAACCACCTTCTAAAATCAAGTTTCATATATGAAATTACCAGGATCTAAAGTAGCATGAAATTTTTACATTACATGATGATTATTATGTAATCTTATATCATTTCGAAATCAATGTTTTAAAACTATTTTGGATACATAGGCCTAGGAAATTCTAGATCTGAATATATAGGATTCCTAACCCTCTATTTCCTAGAATTAACTTTCATATATCAAACTATTAATAAACATCCTAAAAATCACAACTGAGACTCAAATATTCCGTAAAAAACGAATTTTGATAATTTTGAAAAAATAAAACTTACGAAAGTCATCATTTTCGTCGCTGAGAACCCGTGAAGCCACGTGATGAAAGATCCATCTTTTTGAGATTCTGAAGACGTCGAGTCGTCTTCGGGGATTTCTTCGAGGACTTCTTCGCAAATCAAGCCATCCGACAGTTTGGTTCCTGTAGTCATTTTGTTTCCATCAGGTCGTGCTTCTGAATCATCAGAAAGAACGAGATTCTTGAAACAGAAAAGAGGTCGAAGCAAGGACAAAATTTTTACAAAGACAATCCTAAATTTAGGATAGTTAAAAAAGTAAAAAATCTTGAATTTTAGGATAGTCAAAAAAGTTCGAAATTTCGAAACAGTTTCGGAATTTACCAGACAAGTCCAAATTTAGGCCAGTCAAAAATAATAAAGCGATCCTAAATTTCGAAGTACTAAAATTCATACCCGACAAATCTAAATTTAGACCAGTCAAAAAGTAACAAAACAATCTTAAATTTCGAAACAACTGATAAAAATACCAGATAAACCTAAATGTAGGAGAAATAAAAAGTACCAGAAAAGTCTAAAAGTACAAAAAAAGCCCTAATTGAGAACGACTAAATAAGCACCGGAAATGCCCTGTATGTAAGATAGGCAAAAATTAATCAAACAATAAAACTGTCTATTTTATTTTCTAACAGGAAATTTCTTTAAAAATCAAGCCAGTTTTTCCGCGGCTGCTTGGCTTTGCGTGCTCCTCGTTCGTTCGTTTTTATTCAGTTTTTAATTTCGAAATAATTTTTTTGTTTTTTTTACAATTTTCTTAATCATCATTGAAGAATGGCCGAAGGTGACATTACTACGAATACCTTGTACAAGGATCGTCCAGAATTCAAAGATGTGACTCCGATGTACAACTCCAAGGCGGAGGACAGCATCGTCCCGATTGCTCTCGATGAAGAATGTAAGTTTCGTCTTTTTTGTTTGGTTTTCATATATCAAAACTTTCAGTTGTTGATGCTTTTGCTTATTTACGTGCTTTGATGAATGCAGAAGAGATCAGTGAGAGGGCCTTCGAGTTGACGGGGACTTGCGCCAAGTTGAATCCCGCCAATTATTCCGTTTGGGAATATCGTCGGAAAATCCTCAAAGGCCTCAACAAGGACCTCATCGAAGAATTGCAATTATGCGAAGAGAGTATTTTGGAGAATTTGAAGAACTACCAAGTTTGGCATCATAGACGGGAATTGGTCCTTTGGATCAACAACAAGGAGGTCGACATGACTTTTGTGGACGCAGTTTTGAATGACGATGTGAAAAATTACCACGCTTGGCAGCATCGGTGGTTTTGGTGTGTAACAATCAAAGTAATTTTTAGTTTTAGGATCTTCCTAGTTCGGCATTTCAAAGTTGCTCTGAAAACAGAACTTCGATTTTCGACGGAATTCATTTCTAGAGATGTGTTCAACAATTCTGCTTGGAATTACCGATATTTCGTAGTCACGGAAATGAGCGACAACTTTGAAAAAACCGAAATCATCAATGATGAGATTCAGTTTGTTATGAACTATATCCAAGCAGCCGTCAACAACGCCAGCAGCTGGGCCTATCTCTCTGGGTAATTTCCGTTATTTGCTTTCTACCCAGTGTTTCTAACGATCCTTTCAGATTGATGGAATTTTCGACGTTTACAGCCCATCCCGAAGTCCTGGATTTCACGAGAAAACTCCTTATCCCTCCAGATGCCTCTCAAGACGCGGAATTGGTCATTGCCAAGAGTGCCCCCAACAGCTATGCCCTGTCTTTCCTTGCCGAAGCTATGATTGCGCTGATCGAAGAGAAGAATCCACAACCAAATGGCCTCCAAACTGCCAGAGCTTGTTACGAAAGACTGATCGTCGTTGATCCCCTGAGAAAACGACTCTGGAATTACAAGCTCCATGAAGTTTTGAATCTTGCTTCTGTTTAATTAAGTAATATCAACCTTCTAATGTTTATTTTTCTTCATATTTATTTTAGAAGAGCAAAATGCACAAGTGACTTTCCAGTTATCGAGGAAATGACAATTACAGTAATCTGTTAGTATTTTGGTTGCTGTTGTCTCGATCGTCTCGTTTCACTTCCTTCCGAATCTGATGAATTTTTGTCCTGCTCTTTTAAAAGTTCTCAAAACAGGCACAAACTCGGGTTCTTCGAGTTCCATTTCTGGAACATCGCCATCGCCGTAGTCCTGGAAAGTTTTTTTGAATGGATTTTATAATTTTTGCAAATAGTTTGTTGGATTTTTATATTCCCTAAGGACATGGACCCCCACACGATTACGTCGTAAGCAATTTTGAAAGGAATAAATTTTTTCAAGAAGCAATTTTTGAAAAGCAAAGCTTAGATTTGAAATTTGTAAATAATCCAGAAAAATTTAGGAAATAATTTTATTTTTTTTGTAAAATTTTAAATTGTACAAATTTTAGAAAAATTAAAAAGTTAAAAATTTTCCGAAATTTTTTGTTTTTTTGAAGTTTTTAATTTTTTATAATTTTTTTATGATTTTTAATTTTTTATAATTTTTCAATAGTTTTTTAATTTTTTTCAAAGTTTTTAATTTTTTATAATTTTTTTAATTTAAAAGATTCCTGGTTTTGAACGAAAATTTTTTTAAAACAATTGCACTGAGTCGATTTAGACATTTCCGTAAAATGCAATATCAAGTAGAAATAATGAAAAACGATATCAAAAAAACAAAATTATTTAAACAAAAAAATTTTCAAAATGTGAAATTTTACAAAATAAAAAATTTTTTATTCACAAAATTCCGTGATATTACTAATTTCATTTTTTACAAAAATATAACTTTAAAAAAAATTTTAAAAAAATTTTATTCAGAAAAATTTTAAAAAAAAATTTAAAAAAATTAAAAAAAAAAAAATTCAAAATTTAAATTTTTTACAAATTTTATTTAAAAAATTAAAAAATATGACTTATTTTTAAATTTTTAATATGAATTTTAAAAATTACAAAAAAATAAAAATGAACGACCAACTTTAGTAAAAATTCATTAAATATTTTTTTATTCAATTTTGCAAAGTGGATTCACTAAAAAAAATAAAAATTTCACTAAAACTAATAAGAATTCAAAATAAATTTTTTTGCACATCCAATTCATAAAAATTACCGTAATTAGAAATTAAATTTAATGTGTTTTTTAATTTTTTATGAATTTAAAATTCTTAATTTAAATTTTTTTTAATTTCAAAATTTCGAAATTTAAAATTTTATATTTTTTTAAAATTCTTAATTTAAATTTTTTAAAATTTTAAAATTTTTTATTTTTTTGAGTAATTAGGATCTGACGTAGGATTACGGTAGATTACCTAGCTTCGGGGGTGCTTTGTTTGGATTTATCAAATTTCATAATTTTCGAAACCAGATCCCGGACATAAAAGTGGATAAACAAAGTCTGAAATCTCAATTTTGAAAATGAAATCATTTGGGCTAAATCCAGGATAAACATCAATTTCAAAAAAATTAAAAATAATTTTTAAAGAAAATTGTTTCCGACAGAACGGGAGTCGAATGCTCGGTGGTTCTGGATAGTGTTCCAAAGATTAGGAAATTAGTTACTATTCTGTACGTTTCTTGGAGCTGTTTTGGGTAGTGATTTTGACAGCTCTAACAAGAACTGAGAATAGTGACCGGAAATAACATTTAGGTCACTATTCGAAAACGAAAAATAAATAGTAACTAGAAAATTGTGGTTTCAGTTCAAAAATGGACACTATCCAGTTTTTTTATTGAAGCTGTTATTGGATAGTGACTTTGACAGCTCCAATAAGAATCGAGGATAGTGTCCATGTTTAGTCACTATCCATTCTTTCATTGATATTTGGATAGTGACTGAGAAGATGAAATTTCATTCAAAAATAGACACTATCCAGTTTTTTATTGGAGCTGTTATTGGATAGTGACTTTGACGGCTTAAGTAAAATTAAGAATAGTGACTAAAAAAACCAAATTTTAGTCAAAAGTGAACACTATTCTCAACTCTTATTGACGCTGTTTTTAGACATTGATTTTGACAGCTCCAGTAAAAATTGTGGATAGTGACTAAAAACTGAAATTTAAGTCAAAAGGCAGACACTATCCAAATTTTTACTGGAGCTGTTTTTGGACAATTTTGCCGATTCCGATAAAAATTATGGATGGTGTTGAAAACTAATTCAGATTTATTTTTAATTAAAGTAAAATCCTCACCCAAGAGCTTCTGCCGAATCTGATGAACTTTTGACCTCCAGCAGCTCTTCCGAATCGGATGAACTTTGCCTTAGGGGTTCTTACACCTCTCTCCAGACTGAAACGATCATTATTAATAAAATTAAAAATTAAAAATTTTATTAAATTTAAAACTTTGAAAGATTTATTTTTTTTTTCGGATTTTTCCATCAGAGTAAATCCGGAAACTGTAAAAAACTGATGTCACTTACAAAACCACGTCAATGTCAAAAATTTAATGTTTAAAATTTAAAAATTTTTTTTTCTCGCTTGAATGAACATTTTTGAAAAAAAAAATCTACGCAATTGACCAAATTTAATGACATTTTTGAAATAAATTTTGCCAATGTACATCCGGAAGATATTTTTAATTTTTTTACAAACGGAACTTTAGTTTTTAAAAGTTTCCAAAAATAAAATAATTTTTGCAAATTGGATTATCTGACATTATTACATAATTTCGAATTTAATTTGATGACGTCTGGAGGTCAAGTAGGCGAAAAAAATTGGAATAATTTATCTGGGACTTTTTGAAGATAAACAATTAAGGAAAATGAAATACAAAAAAATACAAGTTATTTTATATTTTTCACTATTTTCAATTTTCATTCGAGCTGTCAAATTTATTATTCAAAAACAACTCTAAAAAGAAGTGAAAAAAGCATTGAAGTCAAGTGTTATCTTTCATTTTCACTAAAACTGTAAAAATTACTATCGAAAAACAACTTTTATGAAAAATTTGAATGTCTATTTTCAAAGAAAATCAATCTTCCAGTCACTATCCTTGATTCCTATTGAAGCTGTCAAAGTCACTATCCAAAAAACAGCTCCAGTAGGAATCGAGGATAGTGACTGGAAAAAATCAAAGTCAAAAGTGGACACTATTCTTTCATTGACAATTAGATAGTGACTGAGAAGATGAAATTTAATTCAAAAATAGACACTATCCAATTCTTTATTGGAGCTGTTTTGAATAGTGACTTCGACAGCTCCAATAAGAATCGAGGATAGTGTCCATGTTTAGTCACTATCCATTCTTTCATTGATATTTGGATAGTGACTGAGAAGATGAAATTTAATTCAAAAATAGACACTATCCAATTCTTTATTGGAGCTGTTTTGAATAGTGACAGTCCTAATGAAGAACTGGATAGTGACTGATGAATTTCTCTAAGTCGGGGGAATTTTATTTATATTTATCTGTATTAAAAGTATTCACAAACCTTTGAGCTTCTGATTCAGCGACCAAGCAACAGATGACAAACAAAACGCAAAAGATCGAGAATAATCGACTGGTTGCCGAGGACAATCCCAGCATTTTTTGGATAAATAAATGTATCACCCTGAAATCCAGATACTGTACTTTGGGACTTTATCGAAACGTTCTTCAAACGACATAACAACAAATGATTAAATTACGGTTTTTAAAAATCGGAATTACAAAAAAAAACGTAACTTTGGGATTTAATAAAAAATATAATTATCATTATTACTTTTTAATTTTCGTCACAAATTTCAAATATTTATGAAAAATGTGACGATTGTGTCACATTTCGCAATTATTACTGGACTAAAAATTATGCTTTTTTGTATGTATTGAAACTGCTTTTGGATAGTGACTAGAAAGCGCTGATTCGAGTTTGAAATAGACACTATCAAAAATCTCTACAAAAAAAACATAACTTTGGGATCCAATAAAAAATATAATTATCATTATTATTGTTTTAATTTTCGTCACAAATTTCAAATATTTATGAAAAATGTGACAATTGTTACATTTTCGTCACATTTCGCAATTGTTACCAAGTCCAAAAGTCAAGCTTTTTTATCCGTATGTCCATTATTCAAATACTGTATTTTGCTTTTGTATCTAACATGGAAAAATAAAATTATCGCTTAATATAATAAACTTTACAAATGGCAAAAATGGGCGTTTTTTTAACTTTAAAGATTATAGATTTCTGAAAATTCAATTAAATTTTGGAAAGTTTTAAAAAATTTTATCAGATTTTCAGAAATTTCAGAATCTTTCACAGAATTCTACAAAATTTCAAAAGTTTTTAGAAAGATCTGGAAGATTCCAGAAGGTCATATGGAGCTTCCTAAAATTTCAGAATTCTCCACTAGATTACAGAAGATCCTAAAAAATTCCAATTTTTTATTTTCTATAAAAATTCAGAAATTTTACAGAATTCAAAAAAATTCTAAAAAAGTTTAGAGCATTTCAGAAGCTTATATGAAAATCCCTAAAATTTCAGAATCTTTCACAGAATTCTACAAAATTTCAAAAGTTTTTAGAAAGATCTGGAAGATTCCAGAAGGTCATATGGAGATTTCTAAAATTTCAGAATTCTCCACTAGATTACAGAAGATCCTAAAAAATTCCAATTTTTTATTTTCTATAAAAATTCAGAAATTGAACCCGATTTAAAAAACTCCAAAAACCACTGTCGTATTTCTGAAAATTTAGAAACCTCCCACTAAAGTTTGAAAATTTCCATGGGATTCTGAAAAATTTCACGTAGTTTTTAAATAGTCTTGGAAATTTCCAATCCCAAATAACCTCAGAAACTACTACTATACGGTAGAAAATCACACATCATTTTGCTCAATTTTGAAAACTTTCATGAGATTCTGGAAATTTCCACATAATTATAAATAATCTTAGAAACTTCTACCATGTCGTACAAGGCCACAAATAATCTATTAAATTTTGAAAATTCCCATGAGGTTTTGAAAATTTCCACGTCATTCTGAACAGTTTAAGGAAACTTCTACATGAATATAAATAATTCCAAAAATTTCACATAATTTCAAGGAATTTTGAATACTATTATTATATCTTAAAAAATCAGAAATCATTTTTTTTGATTTTGAAAATTTCCATGGGATTTTGGAAATTTTCCTAAAATATAAATAATTCCAAAAATTTCACATAATTTCGAGGAATTTTGAATACTATTATTGTATCTTAGAAAATCAGAAATCATTTTTTTTAATTCTGAAAATTTCCATGAGATTTTGAAAATTTTTTAAAAATATAAATAATCCCAAAAATTTCACGTAATTTTAAATAGTTTTGGAAATTTTTATAAAAGTATAGAAATAATTGTTATATTTAAAAAAATTAAAAGTTATTTAAATTTTTTAGTGTAATTTTAAATAGTTTTGAAAATTTTTATAAAATTGTAAAATTTTTCAGAAATTTAATGAATTAAAATTGAAGTACACGGAAGGAGTTTGTCTAAAATTAGAAAAGTGTAGGAGGGCAAAATTTCAGATTCTCATCACATCTGAACTTTTCACAATTAGAAAATAGCGTGTTTTGCTTAATTTTGCCTCTGGGCCAGACGAAAAGCAGTTTTGAAAAAAATGGATCAATATATTTTTTTTAAAGTAATTAGTCGGATTACTGAAAAGACAAAAATGACCACAACTTTTTGAGTCAAAAACATTTCTGTCTTTAAAAATCTAAATTTAAACTACTCTAAAACGGAATCCGTAAAGTCCGAAAAAGCGCCTCCTCCAGAAAACTACGCCCATTTTCGGTCGACGGTAGGGCCACAGGCGATGAGTGCACATACTTGACAGAGCGTAAAATTCATGGAAGTTGGATGACTTGCTACAAGTGAGATTACTCCGAAAGACGTTTCAGTACTCCATGATGTCATTGAAAAACATGTTCAAAAAATTAGACAATAATTAAAAACATTATAATTATTATTCAAGACAGTAAAAATATATGTTATTTTTAGTTCTACTGAACTTGTCAAAATCATTGTCCAAACGTCAGTGAGGGGATGGATAGTGATTAAAAGTGGATACTATCCTCGATTCTTATTGGAGCTGTCGAAGTCACTATCCAAGTGTCAATGAAAAAATTGGATAGTGTCTATTTTTGAATTAAATTTTGACTTTTCAGTCACTATCCAAATATCAGTGAGGGGATGGATAGTGACTAAACATGGACACTATCCTCGATTCTTATTGGAGCTGTCGAAGTCACTATCCAAAACAGTTCCAATAAAAAACTGGATAGTGTCTATTTTTGAATTGAATTTCATCTTCTCAGTCACTATCCAAATATCAGTGAGGGGATGGATAGTGACTAAACATGGACACTATCCTCGATTCTTATTGGAGCTGTCGAAGTCACTATCCAAAACAGCTCCAATAAAGAATTGGATAGTGTCCACTTTCGACTGAAATATAAAATTTAAAAATACTATTCATTTTTATTTTGAATAGCAATATAAAGTTTTTTCAGTCACTATCCTAATAACCACATAATGAAGAATTGGATAGTGATTGACTTTGGACATTGTTCTTACTTTTTGTTAAATTTACAAAAATAATCCAAAAACAACTCCAATGAGAAAATGAATAATGTCCGTTTTAGTTCAAATCAGTTTTCCGGTGGATATACGGGTTTTCATCGAAGTACGTTTTCTTAAAAAATAAAATTCTTCAAGTTAAAGATATTTCAAAAATTTTTAATTTAGACACTTTTTGGAACAGAAAACACTAAAACGAAATTTCAGAATATTTTTGAATTTAATTTTTGAAATTTTAAAATTTATATGAAAAATTCAACGAGATATCCATCTTCGAAAAAGTTTCACTTGAGCAAATTGATGTCAAAGTTGATATATAAGATAATGGATAACTTCGGAAGCTTAGTTTTTCGAAAGTCTTCCTGTGAACACGACTGACGATAGAAAACGACAAAATTCCAAAGTTGGCTGTGCAACTAAATACCATAGGAGTTATTTCTGGATATATTTACACATAAAACATGTTTAAAAAATTCAATTTTTGCAAAGTTCTACTTCAATAATTATCGGATGAATTTTAATTATTTTTGTCAAACTTATATAAACTTCGTTTTTTTGTAAAAATATAAAATCAAAAATAATTTTTATGTTAAAAAAATTTCAAAAAATAGTTTAAAAAAGTTTGAATTTTTGGCGTTGTGTTTCGAATTTTGTTTTATTAAATATTTAAAAAAATCTTTTAATTCTGATAAAAATTACTTAATTTTGCACTATTTTTCGATTGTAAACAAACAATAAAGGTATTCAAACTTAGTAGAAACAAAATTACCGAAATTCGTAATATATTTACTGAGTTACGGAAGTTTAAAAAAACAGGGATTTTTTATAATCGTTGTATTTTTTACAAATACTTGGGAAATTTCAATAATTCTTTTTTATCCTATGCAACTAATGTTAGTCTTTAATATAAATACAAAAAATACTAAATTACAAACGATTCTTTATTCAAGAATTTTTATATAAAAAACAGGGATTTTTTATAATTGTTGTATTTTTTACAAATACTTGAGAAATTTCAATAATTCTTTTTTACCTTATGCAACTAATGTTAATCTTTAATATAAATACAAAAAATACTAAATTACAAACGATTCTTTATTCAAGAATTTCAAATAAAAAATTTCTTATGTTGTTAAAAAAGTTTGAATTTTTGGCGTTGTGTTTCGAATTTTGTTTTATTAAATATTTAAAAAAATCTTTTAATTCTGATAAAAATTATTTAATTTTGCACTATTTCTCGATTGTAAACAAACAATAAGGTCATTCAAACTTAGTAGAAACAAAATTACCGAAATTCGTAATATATTTACTGAGTTATTGCAGCTAAAAAAACAATTTTTGGAACTTCCTAGGGATTGCCTAAGGGGTTGAGTGGGTCGACGTCAGAGTTCGAAAATGGAAACAATGTCCTCGGAGAGTATTATGGAAGACAATGACTGTCTTTGTTGACATAGAAAAAACTACTTTGAATAAATTGAATTTCACATTAAGGTTTATAAGATTTTTGAAACTTCAGAAAACACAAAATTGAGGAAATTAGGAAAATTCCAAAAAAACTGAAACAGCTCTTGACTAAAACAAGAAATTTAAGTTACTGCTTGAGATTAAGTCGGCTGAAATAAGTGGATTATGGTTATTTCCGTTTTAATTTCAAAAATTAAATCAATCAGAATTTTAGTTTTAAAAAGCACAGGTCTGACTCTGTTAAAGTTTTGAGATCAAGTTAATTTTATAATTACATTTATTGGAATTATTTTCAGTAAAAGATATTTCAAATAAAAAAGCATATTTGAGAATATATGCAGATAAGTTCTGAAATCTAAGTTTATAAAAAATATATAATATTTAAGAATATATATAGATAAGTTCTGAAATTTAAGTTTATAAAACTATTAAGTATTTAAGAATATATGGATAAATCTTAGAATATGTTTTTAAAACTGTAAAATATCAAAAAATATATATAGATAAGTTTTGAAATTTATGTTTATAAAAAGATATAAATATAATATCTAAGAAGATATATATAGATAAGTTCTGAAATCTAAGTTTATAAAAAATATATAATATCTAAGAAGATATAGATAAGTTCTGAAATATAAATTTATAAAACTATAAAGTATTTAAGAATATATGGATAAATCTTAGAATATGTTTTTAAAACTGTAAAATATCAAAAATATATATAGATAAGTTTTGAAATTTGTGTTTATAAAACTATAAAGTATTGATGAACATAGATAAATTCTAGAATTTGGATTTATAAAATTACATAAAATACTTAGAAATATATGTACAAGTTCTAGAATTTAGGTTTATAAAGTTGACATGTAGAGAACACAATTTTTAGGATCTTGTATCTTCTGGTGTTGATTATATTGAAACATTTACGGGGTGGATTTAGTAACATCGTCTTCAGAGCTGATTGGGGACGTGTATATCAGGTCGAGAAGTGAGTTCACAAAGCGACAAAAATAAATTAAAAACATAATATATACAAGACAAGAAATCTTTCAAAACTCCTCCGATTACAAAGTTAAAATTAATTACAGTAAATTTTTGTCGGAATATTTCCTAATAAAAACCAAATCTTGGGATATTTGTGAAGAATCTTCAAAATTCAAATCTAAATACTCCATACACACACGTTACGACCTTCAGAATCCTGTATCTTCCGGGACTTCTGAAGCACGTGCTGAATTCCCTACGAAGCACGAAAATTACGACATTTGACGAAAGCTACACCAAATGTCACATAAATATTACAAAACTTTCCTAATGAAATTTTGGAGATTTATTACATTTTGTGTCAGGTAGAAATTATGGCTTTTTTTAACGTGAGAAATTTCAAAAAAATTTAATCCAGTACATATTTATCATTTCTAGAAGATCCACAAAAAACCAGAAGTCAATCCGATATGTAATCCAGATTTGGATTTTTTATATAAATCATTTTCCATAAAAATTAAAGGACATGTAAAATTAATCTCATTGAGGAGATTAACATTTTTCGGAATTTTTATTAAACTTGACCAATTTTGACATCATCTTGAAACCTTACATTGACGTTTACATCATGCATGTTTTACATTTATAATCCGAACCAAAGTTGAGGACATTTTTGAAGATACTAAAACAGGATTCTTCATCGAAAACATCATTATTAATTTTAAAGTCAAAAAACAAATCAGGGGGTTGTTAATGACGAGACTGCAATTTAGGATTTATGTTTAAATATTGAAGATATATTGGTTTCACCACAAACGATGCGTAGGGGGTCAATAACTAAATCCATAGTTGATTAAAGAATTAAACATCATTCATGCCAAGACCATGATACAAAGCGTGTCTTCATGGAGTAAAAATGAAAAACTTCTAAATTCAACAATTTCGGTTCCATCACGAATGATGCTTTACAGGGTCCATAACTAAGTTCTTAGCTGAAAAATTAATCAAATATTATTCGTGATGGAACCTTAATGTAAAACATGTTTTCAGAAAAGAAAGATAAAAAACCTAAATTCAACAATTTCGGTTCCACCACGAATGATGCTTTAAAGGGTTTGTAACTAAGTTCTTAATTGAAGAATTAATCAAATAGCATTCGTGATGGGACCTTAATTTTATACCAACTCTCACAGAATAAAAATAAAAGAAATGTTTAAACATAAAAACATCAATTTTAACATAGATAATGATTAAAAGCCATTAATTAAGCTCATCATCGGAAAATAAATTAAGTGCTAATCGCGTCAAGACCTCAATTCAAATTTATCTTCAAAAAACAAAAATAAAAATAACTATCAAATATGGAGGCGTTGGTTTTGTTCCAAACAATCCGTCATCTGTTATTCGGATACATACTTGGTTGTTAGCTTTTTAAAAATGTATTTCGTCAGAAAAATGAATACATAAACTCGAAAAAGTCATTGAATGCCAAAATGAAAACGTGTTTCAAATTATGTGGGTTTAAAAGGTCAACTTCCAAAATGTTAACAAAAAATTAAATTCAGCACAGTTCGTGTCGGGACCATTGTAGCGTGTTTTAAGAAAACAAAAACCAACGAAATTATAAAATTAAATTAGTATTGGTCCCAACACAAATGACGTTTAAAAGGTCAATAACCAAGAATATGATCGAAAAATTAATGAAATATAATTTGTGACAAAACTGTTACTATATATCTTCGAGAAATAAGAACCAAAAAATCATCAAAGTTAAAAATATTGGTCCTAACACGAATGACGTTTAAAAGGTCAATAACCAAGAATATGATCGAAAAATTAGTGAAATATAAATTGTGACAAAACTGTTACTACATATCTTCGAAAAACAAAAACTAAAAAATCATCAAAGTTAAAAATATTGGTCCTAACACGAATGACGTTTAAAAGGTCAATAACCAAGAATATAATTAAAAAATCAACGTAGTTTGTGACGGAACCAAAATTTAAAATATCTTTTTAAAAAACAAAAATGAAAGAAAATTTTGAACAAAAATCCCTTAATCCCGGGAAAAAAATCAGTAATTAAAGTTCTGATTGAAAAATTAATCACGTATCTTTCGTGTCAGGACCGAAACTTAAAATATCTTTTTAGAAATGAAAGAAAATTTTTGAATAAAAATTTCTTAGTTCCAGCACCAAAGATGTTCAAAAAATCACAGCCGAATCTATAATCGGAAATTATATAAAATATTTTCCGTAATTGGACCAATACTTGAAATATGTTCTCAAAGATTAAGAAAAACATCAAATAAAAATCCCACCGTTCCAGTAAGAAAAATATTTATTTTCCGATTATCGAATTAGTTGTTTTTTAACATGTAAAATTACACCTGATTTGAATATTCCCCAAATGAAAAATAAAAACAAAAAACACTTTTTCATGAAAGATTTATTATTTTTTAAATGGGAGCAGAATAATTCTGATAGATGCGTCATTAACGGAATGCGATGGAACTACACACAAAAGATGCGTTAAAACAGTTCTAATGTATCATTTACATTATAGTTAATGCACCGATATCGACTTAATTTATTAATATATTGAACAAAATATATCCAATACATCAGAATAGTTTTACTGTATCGATATATTATAAAAAATACACCAATACCAAGTTAATTTACCGATGTATTGAACAAAATATATCTAGTACATCAGAATAGTTTTAATACACCTATACATTCAACACACTATATCGATATCAACTTAATGTATCCAATACATCAGAACAGTTTTAATGCATCGATATATTATAAAAAATACACCAATACCAAGTTAATTTACCGATGTATTGAACAAAATATATCTAATATATCAGAATAGTTTTAATACATCTATACATTCAATACACTATATCGATATCAACTTAATGTATCCGATACATCAGAACAGTTTTAATTCACCGATACCGAGTTCATTTACTGATACATTAAAACTATTCTGATGCGTTGGATGCATTATATTTAATGTACCTATATATTCAATACACTATATCGATATCAACTTAATAGGTTTAATACGTTAAAGATAATGTATTTAAAATATCAGAGCCGTTCTAATATATCCATACATTATATACTATATACCTTTTTGTCTGTACTTCCGGGACTTTGCTTTATCGAAGTTGACAACCAATTTCGAAGTTAAATTTTGGACTGTTCGTGCTAAGACACAACTTAGGGATTATTTTAATTTGAAAAATCAAAGTAAGTTCCAATTATTAATTTATGTAAACCAACTTTTGAAATTCCAAAAATCTATGAATATGATCTTTGTAAAAGATATTTTAATTTCGAAATCGTCAAATTCGGAAAAAAAGAATTACGAAATTGACGATTTCGAAATAAGTCGAAAAATTCATGTTTCGGAATTTTGATGGATTAATTTCAATTTTTCTCGATATTTATCATTTTAAAAAATTAAGTTCATTTTTGAAATTTTGAAAGGTTTTAAAAAATTCGATTAATTATTCATTCATGATTAATATTGTTCGAAAATATCTCCCAAATCTGAACACTCGGGATTTTTAAATTTTCAAAGTAAAAAACCTCGAAAAAATCACTATTTTTTAAATAAAATTTAAAAAAACACAAATTTCCAATTATTTAAAAAAAATTAGTTTAAAATTATTTCCTTAATTTTTATTTTTAGAACTAATATAGACGGAACTAGTAACAAAAGTAAAAATAACATAAAGTAATTCAATTTTATGGGGGAATTTAGCGAAAATAAAAATAATTAAAAAGAAATTTACGACGCTTCCTGACTGAATAGTATAGTTTTTTGAAAAAATTTAGGGTTTAATTTTTTAAAAAAGATCATTGTTGAGACAGAAAATTAGACTAGAAAAAATGAAACAATAACCTGAATATCAAGGGACGTGGAATACTGTAGACCAAAAGTGAGATTTTCTGTTGTTTTGCGTGGTAGTGGTATATATACAGAAGAACTTGGATATAAAATACCCCCGCTATAACATATCTCTTATTATAGCATACGGTCTGAGTGAGTTTGGTTAGTCTGTCTTCAAATATACCCCCGCTATGATATATCCCTTCTTATAACATACGCTTTGACCGATTCCAAGGGTGTATCTTGTATCCAAGTTCGACTGTATATATTTGTTCTCTGTGTCTTATTGTTGAGTAAAGCTCATTAATGTACTTCCGGTTTCCATCCTAACAAACAGGAATTACATCTGTTCCCAAACCTCTAGTTACCACAGTTTTACTCTGATCTAATTATTTTTTAATTAAATTTCTAAGATAATATAATGTTCACAATCACCCTTAGAACTTATTCTTCCAGTAGTTTTTCTTTCATTTTAATTTGTTAGTAATTTCTCTACTGTGCGTATAAAAAATTTAAACAACCGAAAATATGGGGGTTAAGTTTCTTCCAGAGATGCCTACTCTTGAATGCATCATCAAAGGAATTGAATCTCTTGTTTGGTTGTTTTCGATAATTATCAATGGCTTCTTCGTTCTTACTTTGAAGGAAACTACAACTGTTCATAGGAATCTCCGTGTGATTTTCGTTTACTGCATAATTGGTGTTGCTAGGTGGATTCAAACGTCAGATCGGATCATTCATTATTTATCTACTGACATTACCTATTGGGTCGTGTTGGTTAGGAAAACAACTTTGACAGTAGAAACTGGATGTGAAGTGGTTTTACTGATTGAACGAATCTTTTCAACACTTTCCGTCGATAAATATGAAAAGAATCACTTTGTATGTATTTCCATTTTCTTAATCTTAATTTGTGTAAGTTGATTGTGATTTAACATTGTTTAAATGTACAAATTCGGAGAGTGGATTAGTCCAACGGAAACAGGACTTTAATTCTTAATGTAGGGCAATTATAGTGTAGTTATTCGGGTATGACTATGTCTTTGACGAGTTATAGAATAAGTGAGTCAATTGTTTTTCTACCGTTGACAACAGTATTTGATATCCTTTTCATGGTTGTAAGGAGTTTTCGTTATGAATTTAAATAAAAGTAGTGTTTCAGTTTGCATACTGTCTTTTCAAATATAATAAACGTTCATATGTATCGGAGTTAAATCAGAATCTCCATCATATTGGTCTCAGTAGAAAATATTAAACAGTTGAGAATATCCAGACATTGAAAACAATCTGTTGGTTCTTCGATTACTGTATCTTTTTCAACGTTTTTGCTCTCGTTGTTTATGTTTTTTACACTTTTTACATCAATACTCAATAGATTGAAAATAAGGTCTTTGAATTCTAATGAAAAATGTTTAGTGAACTTTATGCCTATTATGATGGTTTTTTGTAGTTTATGAAAGCAACTGTAATGGCGTTATTCTTTTTTTCGTTTGCTGCTACAGAAGAAACTGTGGAAAATAGATTTACATAAATTTTCAAAATAATCTCTCATTATGAAGTATTTCTAGGAAATTACTACATAACACGTTATTCAAAAATGTTCGTCGAAAGAGATTCTGAGCGTTACGGGAAGAGCTTTGGTGAAGTAAAGTAATAAATTGACTCATTTTAGAGATTTACAAACGGCTTGGGAAGACCCTGAAATTAAGATTTCAAAGATTACTAATAAAAGTAAAAAGTAGGAAAGCTTAATCTTAATCATTGTTGACTGACTTTGAATACTGTTCTTGAAAGTCACGTTTTCATTTATCATCAAAAGTGAGAATTTCAATAATGATCAGTTGCTTTCTTTGTTGGATAAAACATTCAAAAGTATCAAACAGAAAAATATGAGACTATACAACACAATCGCTGTTTGTTATCCATTTTTTGTTCGTCGATGTTAAAATTACAAGAAAGTAATCTTAAGTAGGAATAATCAAAACGGGAAATATAAAAGAATTTAATAGTGATATTTGATCATAAGGGAAAAGTGTTATTTCTCTACCAAAATCAATAGAATTCGGTGATTAATTCGTCCATTGGATAGAACATAGTTTATTTATTATAATAGATATATTAACATCTGTTTAAACATTTTATTAGTGAAATTATTCGTTTTTTCTAATGTTATTACGGAAAATTTTTCATATGTTAAATTACGTTTTTTAAAATTTATTATATATCTTTGAAATTAGCATTTAAAGTTCTATAAAAAGATACCTTTGCTACAATCAACTTTCCGAGTATTAAGCAATTATTTAATTTGTTCATTGAAAGAATGAGTCACAACGAAATGATTCATATTTGCTGCAGGACTTTTATATGGGTTAATAGAGGTGTTTTACGAAAGAACGAAAAATTGTATTTCTAAGTACAAAAAGTTCTTACAGTAGTGGCATTTATATAATGTTAAGTAAGAAACAGACCACATTCAGTAATGTTGAAGATACACAGAACCAATTTCACTCCATAAGTGAACTATTTTACCATAATTTATTCTTGTATTTTGACCTCATTGTTGACTTCTAATTAGTCGTTGTTCCATTGTGATTTTGTTTATAGTAATTTTTACCTTATCATCGAACATCTAAGATAGTTAAATCAATGGCAGTTGCCTTACCTTCGGAGATGGTTCTTTTCGAATTTATCATGAAAGTGATTGAAAGTTTATTATGGTTGATTTCCATGATTCTTAACGGATTTTTCCTTGTCGTTTTAAAGAAAACCACAACAATCCACAAAAATCTTCGGTTATTAATAGCTCACTTGATTTTTGTATATTCCATCCTAGGTGTTCTTAGATGGAATCAAATGTTGGATAGGATCTTCCATTACTCATCTCCTAGCATTTATAATTTCACTCTGCTGCTGAGGAAGATATTTGTATTGACAAGAACTGCATGTGAAGGAGTTTTACTGCTTGAACGAGCGGTTTCAACGATTTTCGCTAATAAATATGAAAAATACCAATCAACTGCTGTTTCTATTTTATTAATTTTAGTTTGTGTAAGTTACTTCTAATTATGGGTGTTTTTACAACTACATAATTTATTATTGAGTTACTCTAGTGGAAATACTGTAGTTTTAGCTTCTAATGTGGAGTAATTACAGTACAGTTATCCGGCTACAACAATGCCTTTGGAGTATTACAAGATTGTCGGATCGATAGTTTTTCTACCAGCACCAATCATATTTAACACGCTTTTCATCATTGTAAGGAGTTTTCGTTATGAATTTAAATAAAAGTAGTGTTACAGTTTGCATACTGTCTCTTCAAATATAACAAACGTTCATATGTGTCGGAGTTGAATCAGAATCTTCATCATATTGATCTCAGTAAAAGATATCAGACAGCCGAGAACATCCGAACATTGAGAACGATCTGTTGGTTCTTCGTTTATTGTATTCTCTCAAATATCATCCCCGTTGGTCTTAACATTCTTTATGTTTTCTACATTGATGCTTAGTGGGTTGAAAATAAGATCATTTAGTTCTAATGATGAGTTTTTAGTCAGCTAACTGAACTTTTCGTTTATTTTGATGCTATCTGGTATCCCCTGAAGGCAGTTACAGCAGTATTGTTGCCTCTTCCATTTGTTGCTACGCATGAAGCCATGAAGAAAAAATTCATGTAGGTCTTCATAAGCAACAATTCTATAACGAAGGATATTTATAGGAAATTGGTTTGCAGAAAAACCTTTGAAGACAGTTCGCCTACAAGAATTTTGAACGCAACAGGGGAAAAGTTGCTGAATCAAGATACTCACCATTCCCATTTTAAGAGTTTAAATAGGGCTTGGGAAGGCCCTAAAGCTTGATTTCAATAACTGAGTAGTAATCTAGAGAATAAAAATGTTATTTTTCATTACTGACGTATTTGATATTTTCAAAGTAAAAAGTTTTATTAATTGTCAAAAAGTACAATTAACTGCGTTTCGTGTTAGATAAACCCAAAATTGTTAGTAATTGATTGTATATTCGTTAATTGATAATTTTAAAATCTGTTATCGGCGTTAATTTGAGCGGATGTGGACACTGGGGCGATCGGTACTTCAATCTGTCTTTTCGGCAAGAAAAATCCCACCAGGACATCTCGATATGGCTTAATCGAAAACATAATCAGGAGTCCGTTAAATGTCGCATGAAGAGTAAATATATGTATCAGGATTTCCGCTAAAGCTATAATTAATGTCAATATATTGTTATAATGTAATTACTTACTGAACATATTAGTTATTTCCTTCAGAATCGCTGTAAATAAAAAAGACGTCGGTAATACTAAGCATACAACCGGTATAAACAATTGAAAACATATAAGAACTAGAAATTGTTTTTGAAGAGCATAACTCGCTTTCGTCAAAGAACTTTTGACAGATCGAAGTAATCGAATAGTTCTGATTATAATTATTATTAGAAATAGTCCCATTAGTATGATTAATATCAATTGCATTACTATGCAGAAAATAAAAAGAATATCGTTGTAATAAGTGACGCAAGACACTTGTTTTATTATATCGTAGTATTCTGGATATGATCGAGTGATATAAGCATCAACTTCCTCATCGGAATAGATGTAACCAAATAAGGCGGAAATAAGAGCAGGTAAAGGATAGAGAATAGAAATGATGGCGATAAGTATTACAATTTTCTTTGTATGAAAGAAATCTACATTGTTTTTCAATGAATAATAACGGTACAAACAAGCACTCATTAAAGATATCATGTTCGTTGAGATTAATAAACAGAGATCTCTGAACTTGTTTTTAATACTCTTCTGATTTGATATTTTTATTTTTCAATACAAAGGTTTTATGGTTCTGGAAGTGGTAATGGCGATCATAACTCGCGCCGTTCAATCGAAGATGAATTAAGTTTGATCCTTGACCTTGAAAATCCATATTATGATTCTTCAAAAACAATTTTATTCAATTTTGTCTTTGACAAGTTAATTGTACTGTTTTGTCTGTTCGCAAAATTGCCACGTCCTCGTTCAAGGAGTGGTCCTCTCCAATTTGACAGCAATTATGCTAATTTCTCACTTATCAAAATGTTTTCCCCAAAATAAGGTCCGTAAAAAATCCTTATTTTAGTCAAAACCTATTAGTTTTAAAATTTCGAACCAAAACATGGGAAATTTTGAATTAAATTTAATTTAAATTTTGAAATTTTTCGAAAAAGTTAAATATGAATATGAATCGAACCAGTCAAGTTAGAAAATCAAAAAATCTGAATTCGAATAATTTTTTCGAATTTAGAATTTTTTAGTTTTCAAAGTTTGACCTATTTAGAATTCAAAAAATTTAGTTTAAATCTGATTTTTTTGAATTGATACTAAACAGTTCGAATTCAAAGTTCAGAAATTTAATACTTCAGTTCCGGACCAAACTGTTTAGATTTTGAAATCCGAAAAATCTTAATTTAAATCAAATGTTTTCGAATTCGAAAATAATTATTTTTTATTTGGAATTCTAAAGATTCAAATTTGAATCCAATTTTATCTGATCTAGAATTATAAAAATCCAACTTTAAAAATAACTATTTTGGATTTGAATTTATGTGTAAATTTCTGATTCAGAATTCTGAAAATCTGACTTTAAATTTCTCTGACGTTTCGAAAAAGATCATTTTTGAATTCGAAATTTTTAAAAATTTCCACTTTAGTCAAGACCAATTTTGTTTGCTTTTCCAGAGGCCATGTTTGATTTCCTAGTTTGTTTGGTATAAAATCACTGACCAGTTTGTGGTTAAATCATTTTTATTTGTTTTTCAAAGATTTTCGAAAAAATTTTAAATTGCTACAACTAATCTGAAATTACTTTTAGGATGAAAATTTTATTTATTTTTTCTTTTTTTCCGTTAATTTTTTCTCAAGAATTCTTGACTGCTCCACCTCCGGGGTTGAGAACCCAAGGAGAAGTCTGGCCATTGCCGCAGGAAGTCAACTACGGTAAAGACGTTCGGAGAATCGGATCCAGGAAATCCAGTCCGATCCAGATCAACTTCGACGAGGAATTCGAAAAATGCGATATTCTACAATTTTCAAGAAGAACTTATTGTTCGTTTTTTTAAATTAATTTTTAAAACTAATAATTACAGTAAGCAAATGGTTGATGCCATTTGAGGATTCTAACAGCAACAGAGCTCACGGAATAAACCTGAAAGTCAGCGTCAAAGCCCCTTGTCCCGGGGGATCTGATTTCCCTCAACAAGACATGAACGAAGAATGTGAGATTTTAAAATTATTATTACAGTGGAATCTCGATATAACGCATTCAGACTATAAGGCACGGTTTCAGTGCGTTAGTTTGGCCCGCATACAAATTTGCGAAAATTTAAGGAAATTTAGTCATATTCGACCCTCGATATAAGACACCCACGATATAAGACATGATTTTAAGGAATTTTAGTCATATTCGACCCTCGATATAAGACACCCCACGCTATAAGACACGATTTGTCCGGTTCCTTGAGGGTGCCTTATATCGAAATTCAACTGTATTTAAGAATTATCAATAACAATTAAATAAATTCCAGATTTCCTCAAAATCCCGTCATCCGGAGATGCAGTTCTCGAAGCTTATGAAGTCTGGGGAGTTCTCAGAGGTTTGGAAACTTTCAGTCAACTTTTATTCGTTAATAATGATACTGTAAGTTTTTTAAACTTATATTCCATCATTAGAATTTTATAAAAATATACATCCAATAAGTTCTAAAACCTTCAAAAATCTCAGAAATTTTTCTTAATTTATTCAAAAATTCTAAATTTTGAATTTTTTTGTTAAAAAAAATCAGTTTTTAACTTGTTATAAAATAACCATTTTTAGTACTGGCTCAGAACAGTCGAAATTCGCGATTTTCCTCGATTTTCTGTTCGAGGAATTCTTCTGGACACGAGCCGACACTATCTTCATCCCCAGACGATCAAGAGACAAATCGACCTTATGGCCCAAAACAAGATGAATGTTCTTCATTGGCATATTGTAGACATTGAATCCTTTCCTCTTGTCGTTCAGAAGTTTCCTAATCTCCATAAATCTGGAGCTTTTACTTTGAAACACATCTACGATCCGAAGACGGTCCAGAACATCATCCATTACGCCAGACTCCGGGGAATTAGAGTCATGCCCGAATTCGACACTCCTGGTCACACGGGGTCTTGGAAGGGACAACCAGGACTCCTGGCTGAATGTACTTCTCAAACAGGAGAAACAATAGATTCAAACATCATCGATCCGACGAAAATTGAAAATTACATATTTTTGAGGGAATTTTTCAGAGAAATGACTCAAATTTTCCCCGAAAAATTCCTGCATCTGGGAGGAGACGAAGTCAGCTTCTTCACAGAAGCTTGTTGGCGACAGAATCCGGAAATCAGGCGATTCATGAAATTACATGGATTTCCGGATAACGTTACTGCTTTGGAAGACTTTTACTTCTCGAAATTGCAGAAATTAATCAAACCGATCGCGAGAGATAGAACTCAAATCTTCTGGCAGGAGGTTTTCGACAACAATTCTCCAGAAAAGAATACTGTAATCCACATTTGGAAAGGCAACAACGAAGCAGAAAGAGCTCAAACTCTTCAGGCTGTCACAAAGGCCGGATTCCGGGCGATTCTGTCCTCCTGCTGGTATCTGAATTACATTTCCTACGGTGCTGACTGGAAAGACGGAGCTAATGCTTACTATTACTGTGATCCCCATGATTTCGAAGGAACAGAAGAACAGAAGAAATTAATCCTAGGGGGAATTGCAGCTATGTGGGGCGAGTTCGTGGATTCCACCAACGTCGAAGCAAGACTCTGGCCCAGAACTTCAACAGTCGCAGAGAGACTCTGGAGTAACAAAAATGCTACAACAGATGGCGATAAAGCTTGGCCAAGACTTCACGAACATCGCTGTCGAATGTTAGCCAGAGGATTCAGAGTACAACCAGGGAACGGTCCGAGTTTCTGTCCGATCGAGTGGAGTCTTCCCTGATTGATCCAGAGTGTTTACTACTGGTCAATTAATTAAATATTTGTCTGTTGAATAAAAATTAAACGAAAGTTACAACAAAATAGTGACGATTTACATCTGTTGTTTTGTTAAAAATTACACTTTCTTATGCAGTAATAAGAACGTTTTGTCAATCCTTTATAAAAAAGCGTAATTTTTGGTTTTATAAAAATTGTAAAATCTAACATAATTTTCACATTTTTCGTGAATATTTAACATTTGTGACGAGAATTAAAAAGTGATAAACACGATTACATTTGTTACTTTGCTAAAAATTACACTTTTGTGTATTTAGTTAATAACGATGAAAGCAAGAACACTTGTGCGCAAAAATTACATAATACAGTAGAACTTGAATATAAAATACTCCTTGGGACCGGTCAAAGCGTATGCTATTAGAAAGGATATATCATAGTCGGGGTCAATTTGAAGACAGACTAACCAAGCTCACTCATACTGTATGCTATAAGAAATATGTTATAACGGGGGTATTTTATATCCAAATTCTACTGTATTACAATATACTATGAACACTTAGATCGGACATCTAAAACTTTGAGTTTTATGTTTTTACTAGTTTGTAGAAATCCACATGAGATACTTTTAGAACAACAGTAATTTCCACTTTTTATAATAATGTGATTTTTTAATTAAATATAATGTAATTAAAAAGCGACGGCTTCTCCAGCTTTGGAAGACCCACAGGAAACGAACAATTGGAAAAGCAAAACACAGAACTCGATCAAGGAGACGACACTCATCCCGAGCCAGAGCCCGATTTGACCTCCGAAATCTGACAGTAGTCTGGTAATGGTGTAAGCAGGGGATTCTTCCATTGTTTCGTAATTTAATTTTTCGTAAAAAACTTCAATCAAAGCTCCGTTTTGTTTGAAAACATCCAGACAAGTATTGTTACCGTACATCCCTTCTTCGCATTTTCCGACTACCGTAACACTTCCACTTGGCCATTTTGCAGAAGATACAGTAACATCATAAACACCTTCGTTACAAGGCTGAGTACACGAATTATCCGCCGAACTCGTGTTTGTCTGTTGTATCCAGCAATCGACTAAAATTAATTTTAAAAAAAACAAAAAAAAATTATTTAAAAATTTTTAAATTTATTTTTATTTTCCTAGTTTGAATTAAAATTATATTTTAAACTAATTTACATACTTTCAAAATCAGTGAAAATTGAGCTAAATATGTATTTGTATAAAAATAATTCACTTTTTTGTTAAAAGTAAACTAAAATAAAAATAACGAAAAAATTTTGTCCAATAAATCCTAATCGAAAAATTCAGTTTTTTAAATAATTCATGATTAGTATTTTGGTTTAATTTTTCCAAATTAATCAAGTACTTACAGTAATTGTCGACTTCGCATATGGGTACTGTAGTGTTTTCAGGGTTGGGGAAGTTAGGGTCGTAGCAATCACAAGAGGCAATCATTTCATACTGGTATCGGGACCTCTGGCAGCCTTCAGTGGAGTAATCTCGGTCATACAGGTACCCCGAGGGCTTGTCATCCGTACAGGAGCCATAAGGTTCTCCGAGACGAAACATTTCACGCTGAAAATTTCAGAATTTTTTACTGTATTCTAGTGTCAAAAATCTAAAAACTAAAATTTCTTACGTAAGTGACGCCGATGCTGGTGGAACTTCCGGTCTGGACGTTGTATCCGAAAATGTCGGGGAAAGGGTACTCGTCCTGATCATGTACGAGGACCCTCATCCCGGCAGTCTCAGTAATGGAGATGAATTCAGAAATATTCGTCTTAAGAACCACTCTCAGTCCGTAGATAGGTCCAGCCCTCTTAGCCATGTACTGACTTTTCAGATTGAAGGCGAAACATTGGCCCATCCGGGGGTCGATGAAGGCGTCCCAATCGCTGTCTTGACAGTCTTCAGTGTTGAAACTGCAGCCTTGGATGAAGTCCTCAAAATTCGCAACCGCTGCAGAAACATCATATTGCGAAATTTCCAAAGTCAAAACACTAGTGGCTCTGGTTTGAAGAGCTGCAGTGTCCTTGATCTCGGTGAATCCGTACATGTTTCTATACTTCTCCAAAGTGGAATTTTCCGGAACAGTACATGAAGGATCTTCTTCACAAGCGATCTGCTGCATCGTGTACTCATAGGTGTCAAGGAGTCTCTTCACATTGGGGTACTTGGCGACGACGGACTTCTTGAAGGGGTTCAAGTTGCAGAGAGTGACCGCAGGGAATGCTCGTTGTTGAAACTTAAGTTCGATGGACACAGAAACGTCGTATCTAAAATTAATCAAATTTATATCTGTTGGATTGTGTACGATCTATTTGAGTACAAGCAGGGCAAGGTTGGTCCCGAAGGGAAATACCCTAAGGACCAATGAAATTTCCCCTACGGACGAATCCAACTGGAAAGCTGGGTCAAAGGAAACGACAATTAGAATTAAATTATTTAAATTTAAATTGTAATTTGTTGTAAAAACTTGATTGTGCGATATAGGAATAAAAAGTAAAAAGTAAACAATGAAATTTGTACGATTGCGGATTGACAGTAATTTTAAAATTGCGCAATATTTTTGGAGAGTTGTAATTTATCTCGTGCCTCTGGGCCTGTAAAGTTATCTCCACATATCTGTGTCTACACGCGGATCCGAATTCCCCAGTGACGATCCAACAATATCATTATAAAAATCAAAAATTTCCTAAAATTCGGAATTTTCAATTTTATTTTTGATTTTCTACCAAATTTTGGATATTTTTAAAACTTTCTAGAAATTCTTGAAAATTTTAGAAATTTCCACTGGATTCTTAAACAGTTTCAGAAAATTTTATAAGATTCTTAAAAATCTAACTTTCTACCAGATTCTGGAAAACTTTAGAAATCTACAAATTCTAGAAGATTCTAGAAGTCTAAAAAATTTTCGAAGACCAGAAGTCTAAAAAGTTCTAGAAGATCCTAAAAATCTAAAAAGTTCTAGAAATCTAAACAATTCTAGAATATTTCAGAAATCTATAAATTCTAGAAGATTCCAAAAGTCTAAAAAATTTTCGAAGACTTCAGAAATCTACAAAATTGCAATTAATTTAAATAACACCTCACCTGTAGTATTGAACCACCAAGAGAATAACCTGCCAAACCAAGAATGCCAAAGCGATCAGAGTGACGATTCCCCAGAATCCAATACAGTAATAATGTCTACTTCTGCCGATCTGGGGAATCCCGTGAGCCGAAGTCCAATTAGGAAACTGCTTCACATGGTCCTTTGCTGTCAGTTTTCTATTTCTCAGGCCCATTTTTAAAAATGACAGAAACAAATATTTTTTATCTTTTTAATCCAAATCTCAACATCGTCATGACAATCGCCCTGTATCCATGGAGCGTCAGAATCCAATGAAGTTCAATAAATTCATACATAACAAAAATCCTTTTTGAATGACATTAAATGAAACTTACTGTAAAATTTAAAAGGACGTCAATAGATGCATAAAAAATAAAAAAATTTTAAAGTTATTTTTAAAAAAAAATTATAAAATTTAATAAATAAAAAAATAAAATTATTTTAAAGTTACTGTAGAATTTAATAAAATCCAGTAAATTTATAAAAAATATCATTATAAAAATTACTGTAGGATCAATTAAGATTGATAAATTTATATTCAATAAAATATTTTTCTCTTATTTTAGATATTATTATAATATCGATTAAGATTAACAAACTTATAAATAACAAATATTTGCGAAATTATTTTAAACAAAAACTACTGTAGAATTTTTTCAGACAAATATTAATGTAGAATTTTTCCAGATGGATATTACTGTAGCTTTCAGATGGACATTACTGTAGAATTTTTTCAGACAAATATTACTGTAGAATCTACGACTACCTTCTGTAGCCATTTTGCTGGGAGAAAGCATTGGCACTAAGTTGTTGTGAGAGCTTCTGGAGCAGATGAATCATTTCGTCCGTGGCCGACATTTGTTGTTTCTGTTGCATCAAATAAGCAGGTTGTCTTTCGTGTTCGAAGATGTTTTTCTCTATTAATTCCCTCAGGCCGTGGAGTCCAAAAAAGTCGGCTTCTCTCTAAAACAATTTAAAATTTAAAATTTAAAATAAAAAATAAAAAATTTACTTTGAGCATTTTCAAGTAACTCGGATCCTGAGGCAGTACGGTGTGTTTTCCGTCTCTCATGTACTGCAGGATATGTCTGAATAATTTTCCGTCTCTGTCAATGAATATCCGGTTAGATTTATCTTTCTGAAAATCCAAAAAATAAAATGATTTAAATTTTATAAAAAATAAAAAAATAAAATCATTTAAATTTTATAAAAAAATAAAATCATTTAAATTTTATAAAAAATAAAAAAATAAAATGATTTTAATTTTATAAAAAATAAAATAAATTTTAAAAAATATATAAAATTATATAAATTTTAAAAAATGTAAAATAATATAAATTTTTAAAAAAATAACTTTTTTTATTTTTGGATTTTGTTTTTGATAAACTTGTTTTTTAAATTAAATACAACGATTTGATTAATTTTTTTTCAATTATATTTAAATTTTAAGTTAATTATGATTATCCAAAAAATTTTTTTTAAAACGCATAAAAATTAAATGTGTTGAAACTTCGCAGTTTTTAATGATTATCTCATTCCAGAAAAACACTCAGCGGAAGCAGATAACAGATTCTGAATGTACCTTTCAACAGCTTTGAAATTGCATATAACTCATTTCAAAAATACACTTTCATTGCTAATACGAAATTTCCTGGAAATTTTTTAGTTCTCAAAAATTTCGTAGAATTTTAATAATTTTTTTAAATCATCCAAAATTTAATAGAAATTTCTGTAACTGCATAATTTTATAAAAATTTCTGAAATTATCCAAAATTGAATAAAAATTTCTGTCATTTTGTAGAATTTTAATAATTTTTTTAAATCATCCAAAATTTAATAGAAATTTCTGTAACTTTGCATAATTTTATAAAAATTTCTGAAATCTTCTAAAATTTAATGAAAAATTTTGTGATTTTATATAATTTTAATAATTTTTTAAAATTATCCAAAATTTAATGGAAATTTCCAAAACAGTTTAGAATTCAGTAAAGTTTCCAAAGTTTTCTACAACTTCAGAATCTCTTGAATTCTTTTAGATTTTCTTAGATTTTTTTAAACTTTTTAGAATCTGGCAGAAATCTTTGAAATTTTTTGAAACTTTAATTTAAAAAAATTTTTAAATATAGAAATTTCAAAAAATTAGAAAATTTTGAACACGAATTTTCAGAATTTATTACTTACCGTAACAGCTCCAGGATTTTCGACTATTCTGCCATTGTAGGCAATTGAGAAGATGGCTTCAAAATAGGGACTGTTCGAAGTGGCCAAAGTCTGATATTTCGTCGAAAAAATGACGCCTCCGACGTTGATCTCCACGACGTCGTTTCCGTGATTTTGTTTTATTTGAGGAACGACTGATCGGTATTGTCCAGAAATCACCGTCGCTTTTCCGAGGGAATTTGTGCCTCTGGCTGACATTTCGTCCAAGTCCAATGAGAAAATTTTAAAAATCTAAAATAAAAAATAAAAATCATTGCGCAATTTTCTCGACACGAATTTTTGGGAAATTTCAAAACGAATTTCAGATGACTTCAGAAGTATCTAAAATATTCTTAAAAATCCCAAAAACATCAAATTCTGGAAAATTTTACAAAATTTAAAAAATTTTAAACTTTAGAGAATTTATATAATTTCAAAAATGTCCATTTTATTCTTTAAAATTTTTTAATTTTCGATTAAATTCTTCAAAATTCTATGAAATTAAAAAAAATTTAGATTTCTAATAAATTTTATAATATATCAGAAATTTTCATAATTATCAAAAATTCCAAAATTTTCTATGAAATTCAAAAAATTAAAGAATTATATAAAATTCAAAAAATTAGAAAATTTAGATTTCTAATAAATTTTATAATATTTCAGAAATTTTCATAATTATCAAAAATTTTAGTCTTTAACTTTTGGAAAACTCTAAAAACCTTCACAAAGTATTAATCAATAAAAATTAAACCATAAAAAAAAGTTAAATATGACAGTTTTATCAATTTAAGAAAATTTCAAGTTGCACTCTTTTGGATTGAGAAATCTTTAAGGAACACGACCACTCCTCTTGGCTTATTTCCGATAGGACGGTGTTTGACTGGCCTGCAATCACTGGAAATTGGGCAAGGGGGAATGTTTGTCAAATAACTTGCACGAGTATTTTTACGACCAGCTTTCTCGTACAGTTTCCACATGGGACAATTTTCGTTTTTTCAGTTCGAAGTTCGTCCAACAAGATTTCCACTTGATGACGAACGAGCTTTCCAAAATATGTCTGAGATAAAAATAACTAACAATTCGCTTTATTGAATTGTTTTCGAAGAGCAATTACAAAATTTGACTGAATTAAACACAACAATTATCCCATGCCTAATGTGTCATCATGCGGTTCACAACACACTTTCCATTTTTTTACGATCATAGGTTTGACTGACCCACGTATGGTCATTGTCGACGCAGTCGAAGATGGTAGTGATGGAGAACGGCAGATGAATCATCAATACAAAAGAAGCAAGCGGATCTCTACGTTTCACTATAAATGTGCCTGATTCGCATTTTGTGCTTATCGTAATTATGATGTTTTAAGTAATCGTAATATATTATGTCTTATATATTACGTATTATATATTATATATTATATATTATGTCTTATATATTATGTCTTGCTTTACTGTGATTGTTGTAATTATCACTTTCTTTGGTTTAATTACCCACTTTTGAGGCAATAAAGAGACCGATACAAATCAGTAGTGAGAAGGATTACTATGTTCAGCCATGCTTCTTCTTCAATTTGTCTGACCATCTCGTTTTTGGTCTTCCGAGCGTACGCTTGAAACCGAGAGCTTCCCACTTCTTAAATGAACTAACAAGGGAAGTGTATTTATTAAAAATGACTTTTGGAATTAGTTCTGGCATTTTGTAACTTTTAAAATACAGATTCAGAATCTGTATTCCATTTTTTCTAAACGATTTTCTAGAACGAGAAAATTTTACAATCCAACAATAACCTAAAATCACGTTATCCTACTGTTACTGGAACGAATTGATTAATTTTTATAATATAATTGATTTAAAATTTTCAAAACAACCCGTTTTTCATTTTTAAAAAGAGACTCGAATTAAAATTGTGAATCAAAGCATCTCATCTATGGGATGAACGGCAAAAGCCCAGGTGGTTCCTCTGGCAGGGGGTTCCTGGTTAACTTTACGATTTATGGGAGGTTCCTGGTTAATTTTACGACTTATGGGGGGTTCTGGAGCCGGTCGGATTTTCAACTTTATATCAGGCGTTCTGGGAGGGGCTTGTTGGCCGGAGGCAATTGGAGTTTTTGAGCTTCCATCGAAAACATCTGAAAAATTCTGAAATAAAATTAATTAAAAATAAATCAATGTTAACCATTCCAGAGGATACTGTAAAAGTACTTACTTGCATTCTGTTTCCTGTTTGTTCTTGATTTGAAGGCGAATAATGGCCTTGATTGGCTCTTTTGTTTTTCGCCACAAAAACGAACAACATGCATCCGAGAAGACAGAGAACGATCAGAATCGCGGCGAGAGGACCCACGATATACCCTAAGGCAATGGCGTAATGTTTCTCAATTTGATGAGTACATTGAGGACCCGTGAAGCCGGAGAAACACTCGCAATCGTGCTGGGCGACTTCTCTTTCGCCCGGCAGAACCACGACCACCGGATTCCTGCAGATTCCGTGGACGCAGTTGTGAAGTGTTCTGTTCAAGACATCTGGAACACACGGATCCACCATGTTGCATCTTTTTCCAATATAGCCTTCTTCACATTGACATTTGTAACTTCCTGGAGAATTTACACAAAGACCATTAATACAGTAATTCGAAATTAATTGAGATGAACATTCATCAATGTCCTCTGTACATTGGGCTCCCTTGAAGCCCGTCGAGTTACAGTTACATTCGACCCCATTGCCTCTGTCGACACAACGACCGCCGTTGGCACAGGCTCCAGCAACACAATCGTCGATATCTGTGGCACAAGTTTCCCCAGTAAATCCAGCAATACAGAGACATTTGAATCCTAAAAATACATTTTTTTAAATTAAAAAATAAATTTTTATAAAACTTAAAAATTTACAAATTTTCCAAAAACATTGTAAAAATTTTAAAAAATAATTATTAAATTAGTAAATTCCCAAAAATTACTGTATTTTAAATTTTCTACAAAATTTACTTTTTTTAATTTTAAAAAATAATTATTAAATTAGTAAATTTCCAAAAATTACTGTATTTTAAATTTTTTACGAAATTTACTTTTTTTAATTTTTAAATTTTTAAAAATAATTATTAAATTAGTAAATTTTAAAAATTACAATATTGTAAAATTAAATAATTTTAATAAAAACCTCACCTCCGATTAATTTCTGACATGTAGCTCCGTTCATGCAAGGCTCATCTTTACAGTAATCAATCTGTTCTTCGCAATTTTTTCCTTGATATCCTTTTTCACAATTGCAAGTGAAATCAGAAGCCGAATGTTGGACGCATTTTCCGTGAAGACAAGGCTTCGTGGCACAGATTCCGACGACTTCACAGTAATTCCCAAGATAGAATTCGGCACAATCGCATCTGAACCCTCCGGCAATGTTCACACAAGTTCCGTTATTTTCGCAAGGAAAATCCAAACATTCATCAAGGTCGATTTCGCATCGATTACCGGTCCAGCCTTGATCACATTGACAGAGATAACCGTTCCAGATATTTCTACATGCTCCATGAACACAGAGAGGATTATCCGAATCCAGGCCTATGAGACAAGTTTCCGCAAATTCGGCACAAGTATCACCACTGTACAACGGAAGACAATCGCATTTGTACATTCCGTTGGACTGGACCGAACATGTTCCTCCATTTTGGCACGGCATTATGGCACAGGGATTTGTGAAATCCTCGCAAAGAGGGCCTTTGTAGAGAGGCGGACAGATGCATTCTATTCCGTCGTCGGTTTCTCGACAAGTTCCGCCGTTTTCACAAGGTCTAGCGTCACATCGGACGGATTTTCTTTGTTGACATCTGATTCCAAAAAATCCATCTCTACAAGAACAGCTGTAAGTCGCATCTGGTTCGGTTTCGCAGACTCCTCCATTTTGACAAGGATTATCTTTACATTGATCCAGAAGTGTCTCACAATAATCTCCTGAAAACCCCTTCAAACAAGAACAACTCCATTCATTGACCCCATCCACACAGGTCCCGGAGTAGTTGCATTTGTCGTCCTTGTCCGGACCACAGTCGTCGATGTTCATTTCGCAAAATTCGCCTTCGAATCCAGCTAAACATCGGCATTCTCGAAGATTGAACATATCCACACAAGTAGCTCCGTTTTTACAAGGATTCAGAGCTCCACAAACTTCCCTGGAAGTACATCCGTCGGATTTCAGATTTTCTCTTTGAACAGGAATGAAGTGCGAAACGGACTTCAGTCCTCCAGAAAACACCTCCTCAGGCAAGAAGGACAGTTGAGGAAAGTTCGAAAACAAAACATTCTGGACACATCCCTTGAATCCGGTCGTGTTGTAGCCTTTTCCAAGAAGAAATCTGCCATTTTTGTCAATCAAAAATTTCGTCAAAGAAAATGGAGCCAAAAGTGGAGCTGATGGACTTGAATCAAATTCTACAAATAATTTTCCAGAAGATTCTCTAACAACTACAGTATGCCAATCTCCATTGCTCAAATTCACTGCTAATGGATCTCTCATCGAATTAGTGGCATTACTGTAAATAAAATTAATTCCGTTTTCTGAAAGTTGAAGCGAAATGGAATCTGTCGAACTTTGCTGAAATCGACCGCATTAAAAAATTAAAAATAAAATATTTTCGAAATTTTCTCGACGGGAATTTTTGAAAAATTTAAAGTTCAACAATTACTGTAGAAATAAAAACAAGTTAATTACAGTAATGAATAACTAGATTTACTGTATTCTCTACTTTTACAGTACTCTCTTTCTGTTCGGAAAATTTTAAAAAATAATATTATTGTAAAAATTAAAAATAAAATACTTTTGAAATTTTCTCGATGAAAGTTTTTGAAAAATTTAAAGTTTAACAATTACTGTAGAAATAAAGAAATTGATTACGGTAATGAATAATTTAATTTACTGTATTCTCTACTTTTACAGTATTCTCTTTCTGTTCGAAAAATTTAAATAATTTTTTTTTTAAGTTCAAAATTTACCATTTTGAAGACTTGACCGTTTGTTGATCTTGTTCTTACTTCGAGACTGAAATTTGCCTCCATTTTTCTCTCTATCAGGCCCTCAGGCAACGACAGAGAATATTTGATTACAGATGTGGGACTGAATGTAGCGGCAGAAATACAGACATAACCTCCATGAGAATTTCGACATTCCGAATTTTCTGGACATGGCTTGTTTGAACAAAAATTTTTTTTTCCACAATCTCGTCCGATCCAGCCAGGATCACATTGACATTCGAAATCGTTGAAAGTGTTGAAACATCTTCCTTGAAGACATGGTTTCATGACAGCACAAACGTCATCAGATACGGTACCAGGAAGAATATTTTGATCCAGAAGTTTTTGACCGAAAGTTTCAATTTCGAAATCAAGATGATCTTCGATGAGCAAAACCGATCTGGCGTTGATCCTGACGTCCTGGATGACACCTTTGAAAAAACTAGAATTATTTAAAAACGATTCTTTGATGGAAGATCTGTCTCCAAAAATCAGAGAATCAGCAAGAAGAGGATGTTCGAAAGGTTGTTTGAATTGCAGAATTCCTTCTTGTTTGCCGTCAATCTTGATTCTGAAGTCGTTTCCGGTCCTCTGAATCTCGATCAAATGCAGACCGTTGTCGTTTATTTTCTTGTCTGTGGTTACTGTAAGAACCCTTTTTCCTCCCAACCTTCCAGAAACGGCCAATTTTCCTTCTTTTATTTCTGTTCCGATGAAGGTGCTTACAGAATCCTCATTGTCGGATCTGTTTCCCAAAAATGCGACAATTCCGTTTTTTGCGTTAGTTTTCAACAAAAAACTAAAATCAAATTTTTGTCGAATATCTCTGGAATCTTCCGGATCGATGGAATATTCAATAAGACTAGAGACGTTGTCGTGACCAAATGTGACTTCTTGAAGTTTCTCTACACATGTAGGTTCCAAAAATGGTCGAACACAATCACATCTGAAGTCGTTCCACAAATCCACACAAGCGGCTCCGTTTTGACATTTGCCGACCGAACATTGGTCTTTTCTGTTGCATCCGTGATCGATATCTATGCTTCTTTCGTCACTCAACAAATCCACAATTTCTCCATCGACAAAAGCGTCTCTAAGACATCCGACAAAAAATCGTTTTTCGTCGATTTTTCCGAATCTCGTCGTGAAAACAACGAACGGTTTGATTTTCTGTTTGTTTCTGGTCAGAACATAACTAGATCCAGAATCCTCGATTTCCACAGAAAGCAAATTTCCGGAAATTGTTAACCAGACAGAATACCATTCTTCGTCGTTCAAAAGTAACTCCAAAATTGTAATTTTTTCTTCCGCCAAAGTCAAAACCAAAAATCCATCAATCAGTTCGATCGAGAACTTCCTTCTTCCAAGAAGGTCTTCTCCGCTGACAAAATGGACTTTGGACAAAGTCGTTTTGAACGAAAAAATCAAAGAATATTCATTTTTTTTGTTCTTGTTTTCTCCCGAAACTTCCGGCGTCTGATACAGTAATACAGAAGTATTTCTGAATCCAGCAGTCGTGGGTTCTTTACAGTTAACCCCGAAGAATCCCGGGGCACAAGCACATTGAGCAAGATCAGAGGATCCGGATCTTTGAAGACGACAAACTTGTCCGTTCTCGCAAGTCATCGACGAACAAGAAGTTATAGGTTCATCGCAATAAGCTCCAGTGAAGTCCGGTTGACAAAGACAAACAAATCTGCGATCAATCTCCAGACATCGATGAGCATTAATACAGTCGTCACATGACGTCACATTCTGAAAACATTCATATATAAAATTAGAAAATCCTCACACATGAAACTCGGAAAATCTTCATCCATGAAATCTTAAAAATTCCCATATATGAAATTCGAAAAATTCTCATATATGAAGTTTAGGAAAGTTCCATATATGAAATTTTAAAAATTCCCATATATGAAATCTTAAAATTCTCATATATGAAGTTTTAAAGATTCCCGTATATGAAATCTTAAAAATTCCCATATATGAAATCTTAAAATTCTCACACATGAAATTCGAAAAATCCTCATATATGAAATTTTAAAAATTCCCGTATATGAAATTCGGAGTTTTTATACGTAAAATTCCGGAAACTTGTTTGATTAGTATTTGAACTTACGAGTAATCCGTCAAATGGTCCGAGTTCCAGAGGCGGAACTGGGGTAGTTGTTAATTTGTTAGGGTGAACACTCGTCAAAGAAGAAAGGGAAAAGGATTCAGTTTGTTTCTCCGTCACTAACGACGGCGGAGTTGGGAAATTCGTCGTTAATGGCTTCTGAGTTGTTTCCAACTTTGGTATTATCGTTCTCATCGTTACAGGGGGTTCAGAGACGTTATCAGGAATGAGAATTTCAGAAGGAGGTACCGTCAAACATTCTGCAGATCCTGGAGTTTTCAAGGATTCTCGACAAATGTCTCCAGAATCACAGCGACAAGGAATTTCGCAATGTTTTCCTGTGAAGTCCTCCGTGCAGAAACAAGTGACCGATTTCCCGTCCGTCTGGCACTGACCGTCGTTGAGACAAGGATCAGGAGAACAGAGATCTTTCGAAAGAAGTCTCTCACATCGAGAACCGGCGAAGTTCGCTGGACAAGAACACGTGGGTTTTCCATTTTCGATCTTACATTTCCCTAAAAATAAATCATCATTGTAAAAAATTAAAAATATATTTTTTCACAGATGTTCGAAATCATCCATGTATTTTCTAAAAATTTGAGAAAAACCACGTCAGGACTGTTTTGTAAAATAGTTCATATATGACTTTTGCAATATAAAGTTGATTGGGGAATTATAAGATTACGAAATAAATGTAAAATTTAAAATATATTTTTTCGCAGATGTTCGAAATCATCCATGTGTTTTCTAAAACTTGAGAAAAATCACGTCAGGACTGTTTTGTAAAATAGTTCATATATGACTTTTGCAATATAAAGTTGATTGGGGAATTATAAAATTACGAAATAAATGTAAAATTTAAAATATATTTTTTCACAGATGCTCGAAATCATCCATGTGTTTTCTAAAACTTGAGAAAAATCACGTCAGGACTTTTTTGTAAAATAGTTCATATATGACTTTTGCAATATAAAGTTGATTGGGGAATTATAAGATTACGAAATAAATGTAAAATTTAAAATATATTTTTTCACAGATGCTGAAAATCACTCGTGACTGAACGCGACCAAACGAATTCGATCATGTTCGGTCGTGATTTGCGGCGTCTGTAAAATTTTAAATTTCTACCGGATTCTGGAATTTTCTATGAATTTTTAATGTAGTAAATTACAAAACGAACCTCCATTTCCACAGTAACCAGATGGACATTCCTGTCTCGAAGGACTCGAGGAATTCAGATGAGCGTTGAGCCTCAGTTGCTCGCACCACTTCCCCATGAATCTTCCGACGCATTCGCATTTGTTATCGACGGAGTTGTTGGATTCTCCTTTGACGCATTTTCCTCCGTTTAAACATGGTTTTTCATCAACGAGACATTCGACAATTTTGTTTTGACAAAACTGGCCCGTGAACTGAGAAGAACAAATGCAAAAAATTTGATTTCCGTTGGCGATACATTGGCCTCCGTTTTGACACGGATTTTCGTCAACACAAAGATCAACTGGTTGGTCACAATTTTCGCCTTGAGTTCCCTCGGGGCATTTGCAGACAGCTCTTCCGTCGACGAGACTACATTCGTGTCTTTCGTTTTCGCAAACACAAATTGGAACTTCTTTTTCGCAATTTTTTCCAGAAAATCCTGGATGACAATTGCAGGAATAACTTTGATTAAGTTCGATACAATCTCCTCGAGGACCACAAGGATCCTGAACACAAAATCCAACATGTTGTTCGCAAAGTTGACCATTGAATCCTGGCGAACAGACGCATCTGAATCCTCCGGGCATATTCACACATTCAGCTCCGTTTCTACACGGATCATCACCACATTCATCAACGTCAATTTCGCAAGTTCTTCCGGACAATCCAACGGGACATTCGCAGACGAATCCGTTTCTGATCGGTCTGCAAGTCACGTTATTCCGGCAAGGATTGTCCCTGAAGCAGACATCGACAGCACATGACCATTTCTGATCCTTGGAATCTAGGAGACATCTGAAATGAAAAAATTAATATATGAATTTAAATTTTGAACTGAGAAAAAACATTTTACTCGAAGTAATCTCCGAAAACAAATTGTAACTCATTTTGCAGGTTACTGGGTAAATATTCAGAATCCATATGCAATTTTTCCTGAAGGATCTTCTAGGGTGGCAAAATGAGATAAAAATGTAAAATTCATATATTAAAATTTGAAAAAACGAAATGAGTTCAATTGTGACAAACGAATTTTTGAATGAACTACTTCCAAAATTCTTATTTCTGTTTTAAGTTGATAAATTTCAATAATTATTTTTCGTAACTAGGTGGATTTTTATGTTTTTCACAGCTAGGTAATGAGATTTTAAAATAATTAAAAATATGAAAAAATTAGGATTTACTTATGTTTTAAAAAATTTCCGGATGAACTATTTTTAAAATTTTTGTTTTCTGTTTTAAATAGATAAATTTCAATAATTATTTTTCGTAACTAGGTGGATTTTCCCCGTTGATTAAAGTCGCTTAATTGATTTTCCAAAAAAATAAAAAATAAAAATGAGAATCCAGATTTACGGATTTTCTAGATTATCTCGTTTTACGATTTTTTAAATTAAATCGTAAATTCTAAACGTATTTTTGGAAAAATTATATTTCGTATTTAATAATGAAATTTTTAGAGTAAATTTTTACAAAAAAAACTTACATTTCGCCTTCCAAACAGCCGGTGACGAGGCAGTCGGCGGTGGCTGCACATAGGTCTCCCGCGAACCCTGTGATTTAATTTTTGAAACTTTTTAAACAAAAAAAATTACCTTCAGGACATTCACAAATTTGATTATTTTCAGAATTAAAAGTACAAAATCCGTCATTTCGACATTCCAAAGAACACGGAATCGGAAGTTCACAAAGAGTTCCGGAAAATCCCGGTCGACATTCGCATCGATATCCCTCTGAATCATCTCCAGAATCATCTCCAGAATCGTCGACAGTACAGAGACCCCCGTTGAAGCAAATATTACTTGAGCAATTCCTCTTTCCTGAGGTGTCTGGAAAAATAAAAACATCCAAATTATTGAAATTTTTCCGAAAATGATCTTCAAATAAGTTCAAAAATGATCAATGATTTTAGAATTAAAAAAATTAAATTTAAAAAATCAATAAAATAATTTTCAAAAATTAATTTTAAAAAATTAAAAATTAAATTTAAAAAATTTTAAAAAATTAAAAATTAAATTTTAAAAATTTTAAAAAATTAAAAATTAAATTTTAAAAATTTTATAAATTAAAATAAGTTAAATTTTAGAAATTTATAAATTAAAATAAATTAAGTTTTAAAAATTTATAATTTAAAAATTAAATTTTAAAAACTTTATAAATTAAAAACTAAATTTTAGAATTTAAAAATTAAGTTTTGAAAATTTATAAATTAAAAATTAAATTTTAAAAATTTATAAATTAAAATAAGTTAAATTTCAAAAAATTTATAATTTAAATTTTAAAAAAACTTACAATTTAAAAGAAAAAAAACTATAAATAACGACCTTAACCACGAGTTGAAAACGATATTAGGTGCCAGAATCTTCATAATTACAAAAATAAAATATTTTCATGCCTCAGGCAAAGTAGGAAAATTCCGAGTCGAAAACTGAAAAAAATTTAATTAATCAATTACTTTGCGATTTTGAAAAAATCCCGACAGATTAACGATTTATTTTTCGCATTACCTATTAATTTAAAAAAATTCGAATTTTGAAATTCATGAGATTTTCGGGAAAATAAAACTTTTTCGGGAAATTTAAGAAGCACAGTTGATATCAAATTCCGATGGATCAAAAACAGCTTCAAACCGCGAAAAGAACAGATTGTCTTTTGCGCACTTTAAATCTTGCTGGTTTTTTTTTTATTTTTGTCCAAAAATGAAAGGGAATCTAGGGGAACGAAAACATGAGTTGGGTGGTTCTGATCGAAGTCGGTTTGGTGCTCGAGATTGTTTAAGAAGGTAATAAATGAATCATCAAAAATCAAATCTCCGTTTTTCACAGTCAAAAAAATTAAAATCCGATTTTCTACAGTAAGAAAAATCTTAAATTTAAATTTTTATAATTAAAAAAACTAAAAATTTGATTTTTTCACAGTACAAAAAATCTTAAATTTAAATTTTTATAATTAAAAAAACTAAAAATTTGATTTTTTTACAGTATGAAAAATCTTAAATTTAAATTTTTATAATTAAAAAAACTAAAAATTTGATTTTTTCACAGTAAGAAAAATCTTAAATTTAAATTTTTATAATTAAAAAAACTAAAAATTTGATTTTTTTACAGTATGAAAAATCTTAAATTTAAATTTTTATAATTAAAAAAACTATAAAAATTCGATTTTTATAATTAAAAAAAAATTATAAAAATTCGATTTTCTACAGTATGAAAAATTTTAAAATTCGATTTTTATAATTAAAAAAATTATAAAAATTCGATTTTTATAGGAAAAAAATTTAAAAATTCTATTAATTTCTAAAAGATTAACTTTTATAAATTATTAAATAATGATTAAAAGTAATCAAAGTCACTGCCCTTAAATATTATTGGAATTGTTTTTTGAATAGTGATTTTTAAAATTCAAAAAAAAGATAGTGACTGGAAAACTCAAATTCGAAGTAAAAATGGACACTATCCAAATTTTTTACTGGAGCTGTTTTTGGATAGTGATTTTGACAGTTCTAATAAGGAATGGATAGTGTCCAAAAATCAGTCACTATCCAAAGTTTTTACTGGAACTGCCACTTAGATAACAATCAAAAAAGAATTCGTCACTATCCACAGCAGAAAATTGAATAGTGACTAAAAAGCTCTGATTTAAACTGAAAGTGGACACTATCCATTCCCTCTCATCAGAGCTGTTTTCAAATACTAATTTTAAAAATTCCAGTTAAAAGTCAAAACATTAACTGACGAGAAAGTCACGATCGAAAAAAATTGGACGGTAACTGGAAAACTCCGAGTTGAGTTTGAAGTGGACACTATCAATTGGTCATATTAGTGCTGTTTTTGGATAGTGACTCTAACTTTTCTAAAAACAAGTATAATAACTTAAGAAAAAATTACGATAAAAAATAAACAAGACAGTGATCGGAAAACTGATTGGAATTAAAATCAGTCACTATCCTATTTTTCATTGGAGCTGTTTTTGGATAGTGATTTGAAAGTTCTGATAAAAATCAGGAATAGTGATTAAAAAGTTTTGATGGGAAATGGATAGTGACTGAAAACCTTCGATTGGAGTCAAAATTAGACACTATCCTATTTTTTATTGGAGCTGTTTTTGGATACTGACTAACTGATAAAAGACGACAACTGTAACCAGATGCCAGACTTAATCAATACTGATATAAGGATGACAAAAACTAATAAAGGTCAACCTGAGTAAGCCGGCTAGTCTCGCTTTGAACTAGGAATCTCGAGAAGCTTCGTAAGCGGGGAGATCGAACAACAAAGGAGCACGTTCATTTCGAGTGGAATGCGGCCGTGTACGGACATTTAGCTCTCAACCAGAGCTCTCGAGATCCGCTCCATTTACTCATCGAGATTATTGATGAAAGTCTTATTTAACTCCAATTTCTCGAAAAATAAAAAACAAATCATGTTACTGTAGACAACAAAGATAAAATTTAGGAAGAAATTTTTAAAATTCAAAGCTTTAGATCTGGATTCTGAATTTTGCTAGATTCTGAGAAGCTTCTGAAGTTTTGGAAACTTCCAGAATCTTTGAGTTCAGATGTTCGAAGTTTTTAATAAATTCTAGAAGGTCCTAAAAGACGTTGGAAAACTTCAAAAAGATCTATGAAAATATACAAGGTTTTAGAAATCTGCTTCTAAAATCTGGGAGATTCTAAGAGATTCCAAAAAACTTCAAAAGTTTCTATAACTATTTAAAATTTGGAAAATCTTCTTCTAAATCTAAAAAATTCGTAAATTTTAGAAACTTCTATAACTATTTAAAGTTTGGAAAATCTTCTAAAATCTGGAAGATTCTAAGATATTCGCAGATTTTAGAATTTTCTGAGATTATTTAAAGTTTGGAAAATCTTCTAAAATCTGGAAGATTCTAAGATATTCGCAAATTTTAGAAACTTCTATGAGATTATTTAAAATTTGGAAAATTCTATTAAAATAAGACATCCATGAAATTCTGAAAATTGTATGAAATTTCAGAAGCTGTCACTAGATTCCAGAAAAATTCAAAAATTTCCACAGAATTTTGCTTCAAAAAATCGTTATTCGGGCACTGGATAAATTCGGTTTTTGAGCGGATATTCCAGAATCAGTCTTGCGCAACAAATGGAGTCCATCGAATCCGACAAATGGGCCAACCCAAACTTTCCTGTTTCTATTTTAGTGAATAAAAACCTCAATAATAATGATTTTGGCCCGAATAATTCTGACTCTCTTAGAATCAAAACTTACAAAATGGGAGAAAATTGAATCGCGCACACGTTTCCAAGGTCAGTCATGGGAATTAAAAACAAAAAGTTTTGGGTTATCTGATTTCATCAGTGAACTTGACCAGTAGCCCGGAAATATCGATTTTTGACCTAGAAATGGAATTATTAAAGAAAATCGAGAAAAAACTGCTCCAGTCACTATTTGAGAATTTTATTAGTTGTTAGTCACTATCCAAAAACAGCTCCAATAAAAAATAGGATAGTGACTGATTTTGACTCCAATCGAAGGTTTTCAGTCACTATCCATTTCCCATCAAAACTTTTTAATCACTATTCCTGATTTTTACCAGAACTTTCAAATCACTATCCAAAAACAGCTCCAATGAAAAATAGGATAGTGACTGATTTTGACTCCAATCGAAGGTTTTCAGTCACTATCCATTTTTCATCAGAACTTTCTAGTCACTATCCAAAAATAGTTCCAATGAGAAATTGGATAGTGTCTACTCAATCACTATCCATTTTTCCTTTTTGGATGTCTACTTGAATATTATTTTCAGCCCGTTATCCAGATGGTCCCTCCAATGAAGAATCGGATAATGACTAAGGTCGGAGCTAAATCCAGGGATCTTGTGGAGGGATCAAAATCCTTATTCAAATACAACTTGAATAAAATCCGACAATGATTTTTTATTTTTAGCGAAAACTATATAAAGTAGTATCGCTAGAGAAATTTAATATTTCAGCAGAACAGTTTTCGGATCTAGACTCATCCGTTCGATCTAGCGCAAAACAAAAAGCGATAGCCTTTATAGTTAAATCCGCTTTGGAGCCGGAATCCGACCAATGTACCAAGCAGGAAAAATAGTCAATCAAGTGATCATGAAGGTCAACATGCAGTTGATTTCGGCGATAACGGTGCCAATTAGGGTTTTATCTGAGGACTAACTTTAAAGGTCAACAAGGTCGGAAATGGGAGTCTCAGCTGGATGCCGATCGGTCCACTTTGAAACTCTTACTATCACCAACAGGGCCTGGTCAGTAAACAAAGTCGATGTTAAAAAAGAATTAATAGTGTCTGAAATAACAAAATCAGTCACTATCCATAATTTTATTGGAGAGTGTTTTGGATAGTGACTGAATAAAAAAATCAAAGTCACTGTTGAAAAAGTAAAAACGGATAGTGACTGAACGTTGTTGATCTAGATTAGAAATAGACACTATCCAAACTTTTATTGAAGCTGTATTTTGGATAACTCAACCTTCAATAAAGTTCTTAATCGTGTTCAAATTAGTCACTATCCATTCTTTTATTAAAAATTTTTTGATAGTGATTTGAAACCTCTAAATTGAGGCAAAAACGAACACTATCGATCCTTTCAGTAGAGTTTTGTTTTAAATAATGACTATCACCTTCAATACTATTCATCCAAACGTAGTCACTATCCATTCTTACATTTTAATTCCTTCAAATAGTGACTAAAAAACGCTTCGTAAAAATTTCTAAATTGAGGCAAAAACGGACACTATCGATCCTCTCATTAAATCTTTATTTTAAATAATGACTATCACCTTCAATAATATTCACTCAAGCATAGTCACTATCCATTCTTACATTTTAATTCCCTCGGATAGTGACTAAAAAAACACTTTGCAAAAAACTACAGTTTGACCTCCAATCAAGTCCAATGGAGCAAACACGAAAAGATTGTTTGAACAAGGTTGTCGGCACCCCTGTTTTTCCGATTAGCATATTTTCCGAAAAACGTCTTTTCGGATGACCACCAAAAATTGAATTTTCTCAAACAAATTCCTATAGGTATGCTAATTAGCCGTTATTTAAATTTCCTGACCATTTTAGATAAATTTTAAAATAGAAAAATAAAAGTTAAAAAATTAACTAAGAAAAATCAAAATCGGAGTTGTCGAAAACATGAAATTAAATTTGATTAGAAAAATCTTTGATAATTCCTAAAATAAAGTTATTAAATTAGATACAGTAATGAAGAATTTTAAAAATATTATAGAACGAAAAAAATTTAAATAATCGAAATATAATTTTTCGTTTTTTCAATATAAAAAATATTTAAAAATTCTAAAATCAACTTTCACCATGAAAATCCTTAATAATTACGGTAATTTTATTCATTTTTAAATAAAATTTTAAATAATAAAAATTTTATAAAAAAATAAAATTTTAAATAATAAAAATTTTATAAAAAAATAAAATTTTAAATAATAAAAAATTTCAAACATTATAATGACGTCGTTATTTTGCAGTAAAAATAAAAATTTAAACAAAAATAAATTTAAATAAAACATTAAATTAAGTCCTAATTCGAAAATTTTTAAAAATAAAAATGAATTCATACATAATGCGGGTCGAAATTGGAGCAAAAAGTACCTTAAAAAATATTTTTAAAACGACAGTTCCTAGTGGTCATAAAACTTTAATAATTAATTAATATAAATCGAAATTTAAACAAAAAGTGGTTTAAAATTAGTAAAAAATCGAATTTTATCATTGTGAAGACCTTGATTGATTCGTTCACTCACTCAAACCTCAAATTTGAGTAATTAAAAAACATTAAATAGAGAAGTAACTTTTGATACTGTTGTATCTGTCAAGCCGAGTGACCCACGTCTAGATGAGAAGGGAAAATAGTATAGAAAGATTTACTTAATAGATGCCTTAAGCACAATACAAAAACACTATATCGAACTCGACAAAAACAACCAACTTCACTTTCCACCAAGAGAAACTGTATGTCCTCTTGTCGGTGCTAAGACAATCCGTTCGGGACCAAAAGTTCCTTATTGAGGATAAGACAATCCGTTCAGGACCAAACGTTTCTTATTGAAGATAAGACAATCCGTTCAGGACTAAACGTTCCTTATTGATGATAAGACAATCCGTTCGGGACTAAACGTTCCTTATTGATGATAAGACAATCCGTTCGGGACTAAACGTTCCTTATTGAGGATAAGACAATCTGTTCAGGACTAAACGTTCCTTATTGATGATAAGACAATCCGTTCGGGACTAAACATTCCCTGTCGGTTGTGCTTCCCATTAAGGATGGGTGCCCGATCCAATAGATACAGTAACAAATTAAATCGTCACTATTAAATTACATTTTCGCTACAAATGTCGAACATTCATAAAAAATATGACGATTGTGTCACATTTCGCAATTGTTACAGAGTCAAAAGTTATATTTTTGTGTGTATAAAAAACGCGATATAAGAAAACTTATAAATGAAAATGAAACGACTATCTTTTTTGAGAGGATAAAGGATGTTTTTCCATCTGTTCGACAGAGTGATAGCGACCCGCTAATTGAGCATTTACCGAATTTTTTACAATCATGAAAATTTTCGAAAATCAGGATGCCCTAATGGAAGTTGAAATTGGAGCAAAAAAAATTCTCGATATCCACAAAAATTCGGTCATTACTAGTATAAGTTGGAATTTAAAAAAAGTAATTAAAAAGTATGAAGTCAATTGTTAGCACGGAAGTTTTTAAAAAATTACAACGAATTCGATCGTTTACTAAAATGAGTGAAATTTCGCTTTGAAATAAAAAAAAGAAAAATGAAATTTAACGTAAAAAATCACAATTAATTCCTCTATTTTCTCTTATTTTTAAAAACTTATCTACTATAAAATAAACCTTTACTGAAAAATTATCTTTCAATCAGGTCCTTGAGGAAATCACGGGTCACGATCAAGGTTGTCAATTTTCCGAAGTATTCGATTTTCGAATTCGAGTTTTCTGAATCTCGAAATTAACAATTTAATTCAAATTCAGATTTTTCTGTTTTCGACTTTGAACTACTTAATTCAAATTCGAGCTTCTAGATTTCGAATTATTCGAATTTGGATTTTATTATTTTCGAATTATTCGAATTTGGATTTTACTATTTTCGAATTATTCAAATTTGGATTTTATTATTTTAGAATTTTTCGAATCTGAATTTTACTATTTTCGAATTCGACTTAATTCTGAACCAATTCAAAGTTCAAAATGAACAGCTCTGGTCATGACCCTTCGACATGGATTAATGAGGGTCAATAACGAAAATGACCAATCTGTTTCCATTGGCAACCGGAATCCAAAACAATGCCGTTTGGATTTTTGTTGGACATTACGGGAACAATGGAAAGGAAAGACGAAAGTGAGTCAGAGTGCATTTGACTCGAATCAATTTGACCTGATTGTTTCGCATCCTCGAAGATACAACTGGAAATTATTCCGCCACGGGTCAATTTTGAAATCTACTTGGGCAAACATTACGGATTAATTTTTAGAATTTTTGACGGTGATTCATTTTAAGGGTTTTGATTTTGGTTACTTTTTGGAGTTTTATTGAAAATTATTCTTTATTTTGATGATTTTCCCGCACTGTACAAGACTCGCTTTAGTAAAACATCATAAGATACGAAAACAAGACAAATTAAATTAGAAATTATTATTAGAAATAATTTTAATAAAAAATGAAAAGTGTTTATTTTCAATTTAAATTGGAAGATTATAATTACTATTTTTTTGGTTGTTTTTTCGTCAATCACTATTTTCAATTTCATTGGTTTTTAAAGTCACTATTCAAAAAGAATTCCAATAATGAAATGGATAATGTCAATTTCCGATTCAAATAATTTTCTCCGTGAAGATTTACTTTCTTCCTTGAATAATAACTTTTTATTTTTTTCAGTCACTATCCATCTTTTTCATTAGAATTATCAAAATCACTGTCCAAAAACCATGAACGGTGGAAATATAAGAGGATAAAATATAAAAGCGGACAAACTATAAGACCGAAAATATAAGATGGGGATAGTAAGTTCCTGTTGCTTTTTTTAGGCTGGATTTAGGCTTAGGCAAATCCAGGTATGGATACAGAAATGTCTTTAAAGAGTAAAGAAAGCATATTTTCGATCTTATATTTTATCCATTCTTATATTTCATCCTAATGCCCCAAAAACAATATTAATGAAAAGTAAGATAGTGACTGAAAATTAGCACTATTCTCAATTTGTAGTAGAATTATTATCCAAAAAAATGTTTCAAAAATTAATACCTATTTCCGACTCAAATCGAAACTTTTCAGTTTCTCTATTTTCCTTCTTTCAATAATGACTGAAACTTTTTTCTTAATCACTATCTTTACCTTTTATCTTTCATCAGGACTATAAAAATCTTTATCCAGGATATGGCTTCAATAAAACTCAGATAATATTCACTTTCAATTCAAAACAAGTTATGATTTCTTTTCAGATTTCTGGTTGAAAACTGTGTCGTCTTTAAGGATCCAGATGTCCATGTTTGGAAAACAAGAAAGACCAGAGGCGATTAACTGCCGATTTTCAAAGTTGCAAATCCATCGGAGACGTTTCAAAATAGATTTTCTCAGATGTTCGGCAACCTGGCAAATTGGATTGTAGTTGATCGAAATTGAATTCAAATGAACCGTTTTCGTAATAACAGCCTTCTGGAGATTATCGGAAAACCAAGTTTCGGATTAACCAATTTTTTAAACTTGATTTTGCAAATGTAGGAAAACTATAGATGAGATATTTTGGGATTATATATGATTTCCTGAATATTTAGAAATACCTTGTTCACTGCTGAGGGATAGCGATTATATCAGAGGCTTTCGTACCTCATGTGACCCTGTCAGAGAAAGTGAGAAGGTTCTCAGCACAAGTCACTGAGGTGCAGGGATTCAATTCTCGAACCAATTTGCAGCAGTAACGTTGTTCAGGAGGAAGAAGAATGAAATTGAACTATCAGAAGTTATTAGTGTTTGTATTGTTGGATTGCGCGAATAAACCAAGGAGTTATCATTCGGGAAAGATTAATCAATTAAGAGAATAAGTTAAATCCTCTAACAAACTCCAATCCAAAATTTTCAAAATTTATTGTGATAAACAATCTCAAAAACATTAAGTTCAAAATTGTATAAGATGATAAGACTATTAAGTACAATGAAGATTCTTACATATGTTCCTTTGTATTAAAAGGTATGAATGAAATGTGAGATGTCGATGGTATGACACTTTGGGAGCTCCTTGATTGAATGGAAAACTGTTAGTTCCTACTGTTAGGAATTCAAGCTTGTTTATCTTAACATAAGCATAGAACAAAGAGAGGAAAGGTCCTCATTTGACCGAAGTCAAACTCGGGCCAGGTTGGAGTTGGATTTTCCTAAAGACTGACTCTAACACTTTGATTCCAACTCTCAAATGTCAGCTGGTTGGGCGGAGCTTTGGGCTTTCTTTATAAGCAATTTCCGGTTTAACTCCTATCTTTATGCCTACAGTACTGATAATTCTCCAAAACAATATTTTAAATTTCCCTTCTGAAGATGCCATCGACGACTTTCGAATCCGAAATACAGTAAGATTAAAGACAGAAAATTAAAGACAGAAATTATTTGAAGCAACAATCTCCAATTTCCGGCCAGATAAGCCAATCCGGCGACGATCATGTAATTCGGAGAAAAAGAAATCGCCAAAGTCACCCAGAATCGGTGTTTTTTCGGAAATAACTCCATCAAGTAAATCATCCCGATTCTGAAAAATAATCATTGTTAAAAAATTAAAATTTTGAAAAATTTGTCTCGACGAGAATTTTAGAGTTTTCCAATCGAGACCAACAATAGTAAAAATTAGTATTTATTATTCTAAAAAGTTCTAAAATAATCATTCTTAAAAAAATTAAAATTTTAAATAAAATTTCAAAGAACTTATCCCGACGAGAATTTTAGAGTTTTCCAATCGAGATCAAAAACTACCAAATCTATGTTTAAACAATTTTTTAAAATCATTCACTAAATTCTAAAAATTTCATCGAAATAAAGTTAACAAAAATATTTCTTAATTAAGTTTAAAAAATTTCAATAAATTAAAAGAAAGAAAATTATTTTTAATTAATTTTGAAAATAATCTTACGTTGGTGGATCCGGTGAAGAACATGTTAAAAATTTGTAAAATATTGAACATCCAAAAACTTAGGCTGAAACTGGCAGCAACACTGAATATCGTCATGAAGAAAATCCCAATCAACATCATTTTTTTCTGCCGAACAAATCCGACGTCGTTGTCCGAAAAAAATGGTCCCGACGAGAATTCCGGCATAATGAAGAGAGATGTAAAATCCTTTAAGTCCTGTAGAGCAGCAAGGATCAAACTAAAAAGGGTACTGTATTAATTTTTTAAAAGTATGCTGTATCCAATTTTATAATACTATATTGTATTAAATTTAAAAAAATACTGTATTAAACTTAAAAGTCATACTGTAACGGTTAAATTTTCAAAACTTGCCTGACAAAAGTGAATAAAATTCTCCAGAAAGTTCAAATACACAATTTTCGAAATTTTCAGAATTTTCGGAATTTCTTAAAAATGTACAAATTTCGTTTCGAGAAATGTTTGAGAAAATCTGATTTCCGCATTTTTGAATATCCGGTGTGTAGCCTGAATTTCTCGAAATTATTTAAAAATAAAATTTCTAAAAACCTCCATAAATCATGAAAGTTACTGTAGCCATTTGAGGAAGCCAAATCAATTCCATTAAAATAATCAAAAAAATCGAATAAAATCCAAAAATTGGAAAATCCCCCAAATTTGTGATTTGGCATTTGTCAGCTGATCCCATGATGACCAGACAAGGTCAAAGATAACTTTCTGATCGAGATCCACTTTTGGAAAATGAAAGAACGACAATCCGTTCAGAGCAATTCCGTTTTTGTTCGTCTAATTGATTAATCGTCAAAGGAGAACTGTCATCTTCGAAGTATTTCGAAAGAGGACAGACTTTCCGTTCGGGAATCCAAAAAAATTTTTTTGTAATTTAAAAAATACTTTTTTATTAGATCATTCGGTATTTCGTGTCGGTTATTTGGATGCTCAGGCATTTCTATCTGCACTAGATCGAGTTATTCATTAAAAATGTGAAATGTTTTGCATATATAAAACCCAAGTGTTAGTCTAATTATGTGTCCGACACGGTAATCCTGTTCTTGATATTTCCATAATCTATAGCTTTCTGAAGTCAAGATGCGGATTCAATAATCTCGGAGCATGTTTTATTATAGCTCAAAAGCGGAAGTACTGCTGCCAAAGCCTCCAGAAACATCAACATGACCTTAGGAAGAAGATGAACTACTGAAAGAACTGCTCAACAATGATACCAATGCTTCCGGAGTGGAGTCAGAAACTTTGAAGACAAACACCACAGTGGTCGACCTGTCACTGCCAACAAGGACTTTCTGGAGCGTACGGTAAAAGAAAATCCCCAACAAACTATCGAACAGTTGGCAGGAAACCAGGAACTAAGTCCTAATACTGTTTACAGACATTTTAAAGCTTTGAAGACCAAAAAACTAGATCGTTGGATTCCCTATGAACAAAACACGTCGTTTGAAGGTCTGTTCTTGCTTTTGAAACACGAGAATTTACCTTTCCTGCATTGTATTGTCACATCTGATGAAAAATGGATTGTGTACAACTACAAGCAACGACAGAGAGCACAATACTGATGATACTCCTTACAATGATCCAGCAATAGAGAATCCCATCTATGAAAGTCCAGACATGAGATCAAAACCAGCTATGATGCTCAGGATGTGGACTCCCATGGGGAAAATTGAGAACATCGAGATAATCGCTTGAGCTAAGAAGATTTAACTCACATCTGTGTGGACTCTTCTGGAAGTAGAGAACAAAGAACATTTGTGACACTTGAGAAACTTCCTCATCTTTATCTGGCAGATAATCACAATTGAAGAAGAAGCGAAAGTTATAAGATCGTCGTTTATTATGAATACCAATATATCAAATGACCACTGAAAGTGGAATTGAAGAGCAGTCGATCCAAATGCCTCGATGCTGCTTTGTTTTATTCCGTGAATTTCTACATAGTTCTGGATGGAAATCATGTCCGCTTTGGTTTTTCTTCTGAATCAGCTTTTCTTCACTCTGTGAACTTTTCATTTCTAGAGCACTTACGACAGGGCACAGAGAAATATCTTTGATTCTGCCTTCATGATCAGGCATCATTCACGGGAAATTGATATCCTCCAAATCAGTCATATTCCGACTAAGTAATGAAACTTTCAACGATCATCTCAAGGGAGAAACACCATAATCAACAAGAAAATATGGAGTTGTGTCGATATTTCTGTGTGCAGACATGACTTTCAATGTTTGAAGATGTGGGAGACACAGAAGTATACTAATGTCGCCCACAAAACGGTTCCCAATAT